>PVIC010008801.1:0-14196 GCA_004025085.1 Thryonomys swinderianus
AAGTTTTTTTAAAAAAAGGAGGTGAGGATTTAAGATTTTAAACTTTATAAAACAAAATTATTTTACAGCAACGAAAAATCTGTCTGATGCGTGCAAACCACTGAAGAAGCGAAATCGGGCTTCTGCAGCATCGTCTTCCACTCTTGGGTTTAGCAAAAGTTCATCTCCTTCTGCATCCTTAACTGAGAATGAGGTAAAATGATGATAATAATGATACCATGGTGTCCGGTGAGGGCCATTAATGACTCAAGTTGCAGTGTGAGTGAAGTTCAGACAGTATAAGCATAACGTAGGCATAGGCAAGTTTAGGTTTTCTTAACTGTTGAAAATTCACAAAATGGACAGTGTGCACCATTTTAGTCTACTTGAGTACTTTGAATATAACTACACACAGTGTGTGTGTAAATTTACATACAGCCTCCAGTCTCAATTGTTGTTGCAGTGTGTTTTGCTGTAGTGTGTCCTGGAACCCCTCACACTCTGGTCTCTCACGTGAAAGGGAGTCATACTGGTCCTCACAGGACGTGCAGTGTCAGCTGAGCTGACATTGGTCACTGCACACACTGCCTGGGTGGGATCTGCGGCTCACAGGCACGAGGGAAGCAGTGGTTTCTCTGGCCCTGTGTTAGGCCCCTATGCCTTCAGTCCTTCAGTTAAGGTGTCTGTGGCACTGGAGTGGGGAGGCATCCTGAGCTCCCACTGGACCGTGACTCCTGTTTTCCAGGGTAGCAGAGCAGTAGCTGTCAGAGGCTGTTGCTGCCATTACTGGCATGCTGTCTAGATGGCACTGCCAAATCAGCAGTCAGCCACCAGAGGCAGCTGTGATACTGCTTGTCCAGAGGTAGTTCAGTGTCGTGATTGAGTGGCTACCTTTGTAGAGCTTCCTTTCAGTTTTAATTCCTTGTTATTTTGATTCCTGTGGTTCTGTTTTCTCCTTGTGGACATGAGTCCTGTTTCGGTATTCGTGAGGTGGTAATGCCCTTGGGCTTCATTGGAGTCTGGTCATGAGGTAGAGATAGGACAAGCCCCTTCCTTTGCTGCCTCTGCCCTGTCCCCTGGCAGGGTGGGGGACCTTGACTGTCTCTCTTTGGGGGTTGCGGCTGCAGTGAGTGAGGGTGAGAGACCTTCACAGCCTGATGGGGCAGCCTCAGAGTTTTCCAGGCCCGGCTCTGAACTGCAGTGGTGGTTTCAGTGTAGACCACTTTTCTCAGGGGTTTCCTTGGCAACTCAGGTCAGCTCACTCATGGTCAGGACCGTGACCTGTGACCCTGGGGCGGGGATGCAGTCCGCTGTGTGTGGATGACAAGGCATGTCTTGCATTTGGATGTGAGCTTTTATCCAGGAGCTTCCTGGAATATGAAAAGACAGGTTTTATGCACATTATTTTCCCTTTCTTTTTTGTTCAGGTCAGGTTAGTATTCTAAAGGTTGTCTACAATTCCAAGTAAGAATATTCTAAATAAGAAGCTTTAGTTCTGTGTGCCCTTTTACTTGGGTTGGTGTTGTATTCATGAACATTTTTAAGGATGTTTTTCTTGCATCACGATTGGTCCACTCATCAGTTGAGATTTTACTGAAATACCAGAGGAAGAAAGCACTGAGACTGCTGTGGTCTTGTTGGCTGTTCCTGATGTCAGGGCTGTGTAGGAGAGGCCAGCGCAGCGAGGGCGGAGATGGTGGCAGTGGCCTGGCTGAGTGTGACCTCCACTCAGCGGGGAAGCTGGGAGGACAGTGTTTTGTAATCATCAGACGTGCTTGTGTGTAACTGCTGAGAGCCGCCAAGGTTGGTGGCTGACCGACTGGCTGTGTTATCCTGTGGGTGTGGCCCGTGAGAGCCGTGCACCCTCCTTTGTTTGGAAGGTGGCACAGCGACCCTTCAGTGTGTGTGCTCCTCCTATAAAGTCACTCACCTGACCAGGTCTTCTCTGTTAGGCCACTTTTGTGTGGCTTCTGTCAGTCTCCTCCAGGGTTCCTTTTCACAGAGTCCTGTCGCTCAGATACTGTAGGGAGCGGTGGATGTGGCTGCTCTGTGCCAGCCCCACAGGAGCACAGGTGTTCTCCTGGGCAGCAGTGCCGAGCCCTGCAGAGAGGAGCTCTGCGACAGGCGGAGCCCGTGATGGCTGCTGACAGGGACTGGACCTGACCCCATCTGGCTCTCTTAGCTTATGAATGCTTTTGTGTCCTTCCTTTCATTACACTTGATTGACAAAAATGAGAGGTTTTTGTAAGGCTGATATTTCAAGACATTTTAGGTCATGTTGTGGTTTAAATTCTTGAAAAATGTATATGTGATAAATAAATTTATATTGGAATAATTGATTACCTGGTACTACATCACTCCAATCAAGAAACTAGATTAAACTTACACGCTTGCATGACGAAAGGCCTGTGAAGGAATTAATGTGATTTAAGTGTTTGTAACTTCATTTCTTATTCCTTTAGTAGAGCAAATTCTTATTTTTTTGCCTTCACTGGTAACAGCTTTTATGGGAGCCCACATCAGTCAAGTTGGACTTGAACCCAGCTGCCCTGTACTGCACTTAGAGTGACGTAATGTCCCAAGATGTCTGCGGCAGGTGGCGCATCATCGTACACACTAAGTGACATTTCTATCACAATCATTTTATGGAAGATGCGTGATAATCTGTTTTTACTGGTAATAATAAACACATACAATGAAGAAAACAGATAACAAATTTTAAGACCAAGGTAAGATACCTAATCAAGGCCATTTAATCAATCACATTCATCTCATGATAGAAACACATTCATATTCCAGTGATCAATGTAGATTGAAGTTGAGCAGGAGGCTGCCCAAGGGGGGGCTGTCCTCACACTGGGACAGGCGCCCATGGAAGGGGCCGTCCTGTGAGGGGCCCTCTTTCCCTCTGCTTCACGACTTCCTGAGTTTATGCAGAAATGTCAGTATCTGTTCCTGCAGAAACAAAGAACAGACAGCACACAATAAGGGGCTCTTGTCAAATATTCTCATTGCCAGTGAAATATATTCAGTACTGTAGATATGAAACTAATTTCCAACATAAAAGGCAAGAGAAGTTTTGATTCTGTCCTTTTTTACTAAACAGTTTTACTATAACACGAAACACAGTAAATTTTTAGGAAAATATGCCATTTCTAGTGTCATTGTGAGCCATCCACCCTCAGTCTGACTGAGATCTAGGGGACACCATCACCAGGTTATTTATTCCAGCCACTTCACCACTTGCTTTCGTAGAGCATCAGCACCCCTGTAAAGTCATGGTCTCGGTGCCAGCTGGGGCCTGAGCCCCGCAGTCCCCTGTGTCATGGGAAGAAAGGCTCTGCGTGTCCCCAGCTCGAGAAGCGGAGCTCGTGCTGTTCTTGGGCCGTGTGGACGGCACCTGGGCTGCACCCAGCACACTCTTCTGACGTGTCCAACCTGTAATGAAAGTTCTGACCAATTCTTCTGTTCCAAACCATTAAGTAATGTAACGCATGTAAAATGCTTAGGGTGCCTGGCGCCTTGCGAGGACTCAGTGGTTCGCTGTTGTGACAGTAATGGTTATAATAATAAAAAAATAAAATTGCCATCATTCCATTTTTATCCAAAAGTATAACTTTTACTTTGGCATGAGAAATGACCTTGATTGCATCACGCATGTGGGTATGAAGCAAACCTAGCTGTGGCAGAACCCTGGGTCTGCTAGTGTGACATGGTCTGGTGCTGGACATGTGGCTGCAGGCTGGTGGGTACCCCGTGGCTCTGCTCAGATGGAGGGGGAGGTGTGGCCCTCTGTGGCCTAGGATCAGTCTAGATTGTACTGTTCTAAGAGGACCCGAAAGAACTCAGGTAAATTTAAAATTTCTCAAGAATGATTGTTAAATTTAAAAATAAGACAGAAAGATGGTATGAAAATGACCCTGGTTCAATAAATGGTTATCTGAAGTAAAGCCTGAAAGTGTCTGGGCAAGAACTGAGGGGTTTTGTAATGTGTGATGAACTTGGGGCATGGCAGCAGCTGGATAGTGCAAGGCAGCCAGGGAGGGCAGCGCTGTTCTCTGTGAAGAGAAGGTGAGGACTCAGAATGGCTGGGCAGTGCCCACAGGGCAGCGGAGTCTGCATCAGCTGAGTGCAGAAGGTGAGTGAAAAGAGGAGGATGGGACTGTGCCAGGGGAGACCAAGTCCCTCTGAGGGTGTTGGGAGGGCGCCGGCCGGCAGGGCAGGGTGCTCAGCGTCCCTCGATGACGGGGACAGTTCCACACGTGGCAGAGCTGTTCTGCCCCAAGGCCAGTCGTGGTGCTATGGTGGAGGAGCAGGGCTCCTGAAGGGTCAGCTCTTTTTGTGACCTCTGAGGAGCAGTGCGGAAAGGAGCCAATGCTCAGAAGGGCTTAGGAAGGGCCTGTTGCTTCTCTGCTGAGTGTACAAACATCATTATGATACAGATTTAGTGGGGAATTCCTTCATTTTCCTAAAAAAAAAAAATCATTGTAGCAATGAGATATGGTTATCCTTCAGATGTGTGAACTGTCCCTTTTGAGATGAGTTTCGCTCATTTCATATATAAATCACTTTAATGATTCCATCTGACTTGCTTCAAGCCATTATTTTTGTACTTTGTTTGCCTGGCAAGAGGCAGCAGCTGTGTTGAATAAAACGTGAGGCATCTGAGAGAGGTAAAGGCTTATCTGTAGCTGTTCTAGGAGTACATATTCTCTCTTGTCCCGGAGCGTGCTCAGTGAGTCTGTGGGACAGAGGCTGAGAGCTGCGGGGAGGAGGGTCCCTCTGACCTTTCGAGAGCTGCCCCTGCCTAGCAGGACTTGTGCCTCTTGGTGGGCCTCTCTTCAGAGGCGGTGGAAGGTGTGCGTCCTCCTCCTGTAGGCACAAGACCTCCAGAGATGTAGTGGCCACTTCTCAGTGTTTTTAGGAGGCTGGTCCTAAAAACCAACAAAAAACTGAAGTGAAGTTGTGCAACAAGGGGGAATGAGAGGACCTAGGGTGGGGCCCTGCACTTTGTGGGAGGGCGCTCTCCTTTCCTCTCAGAGCCAGCCTGCCCTTCATGGAGGGACGGAATGCATCCTTGAGGCTGTCTGACTGGTTCATGCACAGGCACAGGGGCTTTGATAGGGCCTTCTAGGGAGGACGGGAGATGAAGAAGAGGCTGTTTATTCACGTGGGATGCACTGGAGGCAAGGCAGGAAAACAGTGAGACCCAGACCGTCAGCAGGAGGTTTGCCATCCTCGTGGTCTCTTAGCTTGGCATTTGGACCTAGAGTCTGAGGGAGTGGCCTGACAGTGGTGGGTGAGCCTGGTGCCTTCTAAGGATCTGTCACAGAAACAGTTCAAAAGAAGAAAAATGAAGGCTATGAAAGAGACAAACAGAAATTGTCCACATAATGTATACGATGAAATGACTCCAGGTGCCTAGTGTGTGAGGTGGGACTGAGTCCTAATGCTGCTCTACCCAGGGCTGGCAGGAGCCCCATTCCCTCAGGCCCCTTGAGCAGAGTGGGGCCAGGGGGAGCCATCTGTTGGCCCTAGGCACTGTGTGCGGGCCTGAGATACCTGCGTGGCTCCCTGGCCCCTGGGGTGCCCGTTGGATGCCACTAGGACTTGACAGGGCTGATCTAGTTCTGGTCATTGGCTGCCCTAAGGAGGCTACTTCTCACATAGCTAACACTTCGCAGGTGCCAGGCCAGGGGTGCTGGGCAGGCTTCTTTCCGCGCGGGCGCCGGGGCAGCCCTTTGGACTCAGTGTGAAGTGGGTGGCATCATGTGCTTTTACACTCAGTAGTTTTGTCACCTTGGGTTTTGAAAAGCAGAGAACAGAGTGTAATTGCTGAGGAGCAGCAGCACCCCATGACCTCAGAAGGGCTTTCCTGACCTGCTCTGGGAGCTGTTGCTGCTTCCTGCAGACTCCCAAAGTTGTTTTTTAATTCTCTTTTGGAGAAATACACTGACTCTCCCTGTGTGTTGTTAGGAATTTTGGTAACTACAGTGGAATGTGGTCCCTGTAGGTGCTGCTGCTGTCCTGCCTAGGTTATCACAAGTGTCACTGATTTTTCTTGCCAGTGATGGGAAATGGACTGTTCTTAGCACAGAAAAGGATGTACATGTATTCATCCTCTTGCCTGGGGAGGGGGAGCTCAGTCTCCACAGGGTGCTTGTACCAGCCCAGGCACGCTCACCAGGCCCTGTTCTGCAGCCCCCCCAGTGTCCCTGTCAGGTCCGTGCCGGACCCATGCTCGTGGTCTTTCTAACCTGCATGTAGCGGGTGGGCTTTGGGCACACAACTCCTTGGCAGTGTTCTGAGCATGCCAACATCTGGGGATGGATTGTCTGGGAGCTGTGATGGGTGGGCGGGGACCTGGGGGAAGCTGGCCCATGCTGGTCCTGTGTGTGCCTAGCTCTCCCTCTTCAGCCCCTCTCAGCAGGGCCTGTGCTGCCCAGGATGCAGCTGGGCATGGGTGGCTCATAGACCCTGTAGAGACTTGCTTTTCCTTTGACATGGCCAGGCCGGGGCTGGCTATGGCTGCAGCTGCCCAGTCTCTGCTGCCCTCTCAGGCAGCTGGCTGCACAGAGGCTGGCCGAGAGCAGAAGAGGAGGTGCAGCCCTGGCACCCTGTGGACTCAGGGACACGCCCCTCACAGAGTGTGCAGGGCAGCGAGGAGGCTCTGTGCTGTGTGACCTGGAAGGGCTGCTTATAATAAAGGTTATTCAAGTTTGCGTACTTTAGCTGATGAATGATTTATTCTAAAATTATTTTAATTCCACTCTTAACATTTCACTGTGATGTTAACTTGGAAGACCTGTTTGAGAGTAGTCTTTTGATTTTCAACTCATTAAATCTGCTGCACAGAATTCTTATTATTTGTAAATCTAAAATACTCTGTGAAAGGTACTTCTAGTAATCAGTTCTTTCTTTATAAAAGCATAACTTACACATGCAAAGAATGTCGGTTTATAGAAATATTTATTGTTCAAGGTCTGTAATTGTATTTCAAAAATGATGTAGTATTTAACTTGTGAAGGGATTTGTTTTGTCAAAAATTAAAAACTCGCTGTGTGTATGGAGCACATGGAAGGGCATGCGGTGGCCTGCTGGTGCTCTGAGCCTTTGCCAGCTGCGCTGTCCTGGCTCTTGGGTGGAATGGGTTCTTGGCATCATGCCATGTTGGTAATGTCACCTCGCCCCACAGGAATGTATCCAAAGGCACATAGGGGGCTTGGTACATGCTGAATAGAGAGCAGAAACAGTATCTTCAGACCTAAGAAAACTTGCAGAAGTGAGGAATTGAGCTGCCTGGAGATCCAGGTTGCCGCTGTGGCCTCGGCAGGCGGGAAGTGAAGTTGACGGAGTCTGTCCGTTCTGTCTCCACCTTCCCTCCTACGCACCCTGTTGGGTACGGAGTAGAGTGTAGATATTGCAGGCTGAGCCCTGGGACTGCTGGGACCACAGTGGCATCTTCAAGTGAGTCCCAGCACCTAGTGTGTGTGAGGAGGCGCCATGGCGGGCGGGGCGCGGCGCCTGGGCTGCTCTGCTGGGGTGCCAAGCACACTGAGGGAGCCTCCGACCTGGCGAGTGTCTGTCTGCTGGCTATGGGGAGGACTGCGGGCTGAGCGGGGTCTTGTGCACTGTGTCATGGACTGTGATATTGTAAGGTCTGTATTCTGTATGTGGATCTCAGACCCCAACCAGGAAACAAGCCTCATGTGTGTCGTTAAATTTATATTTCCATTCAAAGTATGTATTCCATGTTTATTTCCTCAAAACAGACTTTGTTAATTTAGGAAATATCTCCAAGTGGAAACGTGCTAACTTTCTGTAAATCTTAAATAAAAGGTGCTGTTCCTTCCTCTGACCCAGGACTGGTTTGTGTTTTCTGTCTTTTCTCTCCGTGTTTTCTCTTGCTCTCTCTCTCTCTCTTTTATTCTCTCTCGTTTAGCTTTTAAATTTGTTCCAGCCCTACTAAGAGAAGCAGGGGATGGTGGACAGAGCACAGCACTCTCCTCCCTTGGTTCTGATGAAGCCCCTGCTTTGGGCCTGGCTTCCTGGGTCAGCCAGGTGGGGCAGCCTCAGGCAGCCATGGGGTTGCTGTCTGAGTGGGGCCCTGGCCAGGCTGTGAGCCCCCCAGCTTCCTAAAGTCCTGACTCCCCACTCCCCACTCCGCTCTCACTTCAGAAGTGCTCCATCCCTCCCTGCCTGTGCCCCTGTATCTGATGTTAAATCTGGGGTGTGAACTCAGAGGTGTTGGCAGTGGGGTGAGCTGCCTGGTTAGGGATGGGCAGCGGGCCCTGCTGTTCTGCTGGCCGCCGCTGGCAGCCATCTCTGAAGGCGGCACAGCTCTTATCCATGTCATAGTAGCTCAGGCTCTTCCCATCTTTCTGAAAAAGGAACGAAGCGGAGTTTAAAAGGACACTGTCTGAACAGACCATTGTGACAAGATGTGTCTGGTGAGACCAGACAATGGCCCTGGTGGCTTCACCAGCCCATTTCCACATCGGATTCAAGTCAGCAAAGACTCCTGCTCCTTTTTTCTTCTACTGCTCCCTTTAATTTCAGGGTGCTAAATGTGGAAAAAGTTATTAAGAAGGCTGTAGCACTGGTCAGCTTCCTTGGTAGAGTTTGCTTTCTTTGGGTGTTTTTTTTGTTTGTTTTTACTACGGCCCAATTTCATTATCTGCTTTCTGCTCGTGGCCAAACAGTAAGCCTATAACTCTTTTATTTGTGGATATGATTAATGAATTGTCCAGGACACATTATTTGTGTTTCTGTTCCATCTCCAAATTCAGTTTTTAATACTTACATACCTGATGTCAAATATGAATCAAAAATTTGTAGACAGGAAGGTTTTCTGTCCTCACTTATTTTTTTTTCTGAGACAGGATCTGACTTTGTAGTTCAGGCTGGCCCCGAGCTCACTATGTAACCCAGGCTAACCTTGAACTCAAAGCAGTCCTCCTGCCTCTGCCTCCCGAGTGCTGGGAGCCAAGCCATCATACCCAGCATCGTGGTGTGTGGTATCCGGGATTCAACTCGGGACCTTGCGCTTGCCAGGCAGATGCCAGAACCACTGAGCTAAATCCCAGCCCCACTCAGTTTATTGTGTCTTGTTGCTTCTTATCAAGTGAAGGTGAAGACACTGGCTAGGGCAGGCCGCAGCCCTGTGCTGAGGACCCCTATCCCTCGCCTGCTCCACATCCTTGTTTCTCCCAGGCCTTCTCAGACCCTGTGCTAATGACACAGGGCACACCAGCCTCCCTCCTGTGGCGTAGCAGTGGGAGGAGGAGACAGGCAGGCAGTTTGGGTGGATGTGGGCCGGCACAGCTTCCCACTTCCTCCAGTCAGGACCTCAGTTAGGAACACGCTTCCTGAGGGGCCTGGTCCCCACTGTGCGGGGGTCAGCCGGCGTGAAGCCTTACTTTTGGGCACTTCACCTGTTTCTTTAAAATGCATTTGGTATATGGACCTGAACAGAGCGGGTAAGAAGGGCCAGCTTCTCTGCCCAGAGCCTGCCTTAGTTTACCTGGTTGGGCAGACTGGACTTTCCTAGGTGTCTTCATTTTAAGGCGCAGGCCTCGTGTGTATGTGTGCTACTGAAAAGTCCATTTCTGAGTTCTCTGCACAGCTGTCGGCATGTTGCACTACGCAAAGCCAGTGGGTGCTGTGTTCACACAGGCCACTCTGGGAGATGGACGGGAAGCCGTGTCCCTGAAGACACAGCTCCACTGCTTTCTGTGACCCGTGAACTGTCGCCCGCCTCCTTTCTCCAGGTCTCTGACAGCCCCGGAGATGAGCCCTCAGAGTCCCCCTACGAAAGTGCAGACGAAGCACAGACTGAAGTGTCCATCTCGTCTAAAAAGTCTGAACGAGGAGTGGCAGCCAAGAAGGAGTATGTGTGTCAGGTGAGGGTGTCTGTTGCTGGCACAGTCCTGGTGTTGAGCTCTCATGTGGGTTGGGGGTCGCCTGCAAGTTCACACGGGACACCTCGCACACCACAGCTGTACCCACCTCTAGACCAGGGCTCGGAGCGCTGGCTGAGTGAGGCCCCGTCCTCACAGCTCCTGTGCTCAAGCACTCGAGGCGGGCAGGACTGAGATTGAGAAGGCATCGCCAGACTGCGGCGCCCGACAGTGAGGGCCGGGCCCGGGTCCAGGTCCTGGTCCCGCTTCTGCTTCGTGCTTGCTGGGGACTCCCCTCGTGTGGCCTGGCCCCAGCTGTGGGTGGGGCACTGTGGCCTAGTGGGGAGGCGCTGGCTGTGTGTGGCCTTGAGAACGTGCTGTGGGTTTTCCTGGCCTCCAGGTCCGCCCCGAGGTGTCTGGAACTCGCTTCCGGACTCTGGCAGGGCCGGGGATTGAGGTCAGTGTTTCTGCACCTGACTCACAATGTAGGGTCTTGAGCTGATTCCCCCCAGAGAAAAGGCTGGTCCCTGGTTTTCCTCAACCTGCCCCGTAACAGTGTCCAGCCAAGCCATGTGGGCTGTGTGTGGCCCGGCACTCACTTCACACACTCACTCAGGTGCTGTGAGCAGCAGAGCAGATTTCCTGCCACTGCAAACAGCATCAGAGAGTTAGTTCCCTTGCAATAAGGAGCATGAGGGCTTATGCCACCCTCTGCCCACAGCTATGCGAGAAGACAGGCAGCCTCCTGCTGTGTGAAGGGCCCTGCTGCGGTGCGTTCCACCTCGCCTGCCTCGGGCTTTCCAGGAGACCAGAGGGGAGGTTCACCTGCGTTGAGTGCACCTCAGGCAAGTCGCCCCGCACAAGGTGAGGCGCAGGCTCCTCCATCTGACTCCAACCGACTCTGCAGTGGTCTGTCCTCCACCGGTGGCAGGCCTGGCTCTCTGCGGCAGTTAGGGCTCCTCACTCACCCTGCATGTACAGTGCTGGGCTTTGGTGCCTCCAAGCTGGGGTCACTGCAGTCTGGGGTCTCGATGGAGGACAGCAGCTCACGGCCCCTCTGGAAGTCTCCTACCCGCTAGAACACCTCAGGGTCAGGAGGAGGCAAGAGCCCCAGGCTTGGCAGCCAGCATAGCAGGCAGCTCTGCCCCGTGGCTGTGAGCAGCCTCAGGGAGGGGCTTCCCTGTGCTCTGGTGAGCTGGCTGCTCAGGCAGCTGGCAAAGCCCTTTTGGGGCTGGGTTATTCCAGGGACGGTGTGGGCTCCTCGGCCAGGCTGGGGCGGCCAGCTGCCTGCAGGAGAGAGCTGCTGTCTTTGAGAGACTGGAGCTATGGTCTCACTTTCTTGTCTGCACCCCGCCATGTACTAGGGATCCACTCGTGCTTCGTGTGCAAGGAGAGCCGCGCGGAGGTGAGGCGCTGTGTGGTGAGCCAGTGTGGGAAGTTCTACCACGAGGCCTGTGTGAGAAAGTACCCTCTCACAGTGTTCGAGAGCCGGGGCTTCCGCTGCCCGCTCCACAGCTGTGTGAGCTGCCATGCCTCAAACCCTTCTAACCCACGGCCCTCCAAAGGTAGGGATGCCCCCTCGGCAGCCCGGGTTGGTGTGGCTCCAGGGGCACTTGGGTTCTGCTGGGTTTGTCACCACAGTGGCAGGCTAACAGTCTCGGCTATCCTTGTTCTTTCTCTGCTGGCTGACACAGGTGGCTTTGCTCCCACCCTCCCTCTCTCCACCCCAGAGAGTGACTTCAGGGTTGTTAGTTTTGAGAGGGCCCTCTGAGAACATTCTGATGGACCCTGTGTGCTCAGGCTTAAGGGAACTGAATTCAGATTCCATCTTGGGATTGAAGGTAGCTGTGTGGACTAGAGAGGCCGTGCACACCTCTTGGTTCCCGTGTCTGGCAGTATGGCGTAGGAAGAGGGCGGCAGTGCTGTGCCAGGGTCTAGGCTGAACACACTGGCTGGCTCCGTGCAGTGTGCCGTGTCTTGGGTACTTGTGGGTCTCGATGTTTGGAAACTGGCCTTGGCAAGAGAGAGGTGCTGTGATTGGATGCCTCCAGGCTGTTCCTCGGTCCCTTTCTGGGGTCTGAGGCCCGCGGGCTCTGAGGGCGGTGGCAGTGTCTGGGTCTTAAGTGTGTTTGTTGCCCGTAGGTAAAATGATGCGGTGCGTGCGCTGCCCTGTGGCATATCACGGAGGGGATGCCTGTCTGGCAGCAGGCTGCGCAGTGATCGCTTCCCACAGCATTGTCTGCACAGCCCACTTCACCGCCCGGAAGGGGAAGCGGCACCATAGCCACGTCAACGTGAGCTGGTGCTTCGTGTGCTCTAAAGGTGAGGCCGTGCCACTGCCACGCTGCCTGGCGCGTGGTGCTCCTGTGGCTGGAGGCCAGCCCAGCCCCAGCCTGCCCACAGAGGAGGGTCAGTTTCTGTCCACCCCGAGGGTCCCGTGTTCCTCAGGGAGCGCTGCTCGGAGCTCCTCACCACCGTTGTTGCCTGGGCTATGCACGTGAGGCCGTGCATGGGGTCCAGGCTTTGGGGCTGGGCGCGGCCCTGCAGCCTAGCCACTGGCTCAGCCTCTGCCTCCTTGCAGGGGGAAGCCTCCTGTGCTGTGAGGCCTGCCCGGCAGCCTTCCACCCCGACTGCCTGAGCATCGACATGCCTGACGGCAGCTGGTTCTGCAACGACTGCAGGGCTGGGAAGAAGCTGCACTTCCAGGACATCATTTGGGTCAAACTCGGGAACTACAGGTGTGAGGAGCAGAGTCCTGTGCTTTTACGTCTGTGTGCAGATGTCTTTGTCTCACTTTACAGTACAAGTATTGCAATGATTGTCGCTCTCTCTGAAGAGTCTGTGAATCCTGTTTTTAATATTTATAATAGATGGTGGCCGGCAGAAGTTTGCCATCCCAAAAATGTTCCCCCAAATATTCAGAAAATGAAGCACGAGATTGGAGAATTCCCTGTGTTTTTCTTTGGGTCTAAAGATTATTACTGGACGCATCAGGCGCGAGTATTCCCGTACATGGAGGGGGACCGGGGCAGCCGCTACCATGGGGTCAGAGGGATCGGAAGAGTCTTCAAAAACGGTATGGAGATCTCCCAGCAGAGAGGAGCAGTGCTCTTATGTGCCAATTTTTGTTCTTTTGAAATTTGTGTAGAAAATGCCGAACTAAGTATTCTATCTGTACTGCTAAATCAGAAAAAGTAAATTTATGGATTGATCTGTTTGAGGCGTAATAAGGTGCACTGTTTAATACTTTTGTAATATGGTTTGCGATTGATTTCATTAGCATGCGGTGGAATTGGGAGGCTGGTGGGTGCTAGCTGCAGGTGTGCTCGGAGGCGGGCGCTTCAGCAGCTGCCTTACTGTGCCACTGCTCACACAGCCAGGCCTGGGGGTTGGTGTGGCGTCTGGGCTGGTCTGAAGGGTGTTTGGCTCTTGGTTCTGCATCTGAGCTGGGGGCCAGGAGGGGCAAAGGTGGGCAAGGTTGGCTGGCGGTGACTGAAAACGTGGCCACTTCACAGAAGAGTCATTGCTCACCCCGGGTGAGGAGTAAGAAGCACAGGAGGGCAAGTTACAAGTGAGCCCAAGGTTCATTCCTGTGGGGAATGCAGACTGGGCTGAGTGCAGGGCTGGGGCCGAGTCTGAAAGCAGCCTGCTCTGTGCTGCCAGGAGCTCTCCTTTGTGGTCCAGCATGCTTAAGAGTCTACTTAAGAATAGGGGGTTACAAAGAGATTTTTTTTTTTTTGAGACAGGGTCTCGCTTTGTAGTTTAGGCTTGCCCTGAGCTCTCTATGGAGCCCAGGCAAGCCTTGAACTCAGCAATCCTCCTGCCTCTGCCTCCTGAGTGCTGGGATTACAGGCAAGAGCCACCGTGCCCGGCACTGTGGTGTGTGGTACCGGGGATTGAACTCAGGACCTTGTGCTTGCCAGACAGATGCCAGCACCGCTGAGCTAAATCCCTGGCCCACAAAAAGATTCTTGACAGGCTGGGGATTTAGCTCAGGTTCCGGAGTCTGCCTTGCAAGCGCAAGGTCCCAAGTTCGATTCCTGATAACCACATACCACAGTGCTGGGCGTGGTGGCTCATGGCTGTTATCCCAGCACTTGGGAGGCAGAGGCAGGAGGATTGCTGAGTTCAAGGCTTGCCTGGGCTACATAGTGAGCTCAGGGCCAGCCTGAACTACAGAGCGAGACCCTGTCTCAAAAAAAAAAAAAAAAGTGTCGGGCCGGAGGGTTAGCTCAGTGGTTCTGGCGCCTGCCTCGCAAGCGCAAGGTCCTGAGTTCGATCCCCAGTAACCACATAGAATGCTGGGCGTGGACACATG
>PVIC010008801.1:19553-47456 GCA_004025085.1 Thryonomys swinderianus
AAAAAAAAAAAAAAAAAAAAAAAAAAAAGGAGTAATATGAGGGCCGGGGATTTAATTTAGTTCAGTGGTTCTGGTGTCTGCTTGGCAAGCACAAAGGTCCTGAGTTCGATCCCCGGTACCACACCCCACAGTGCCAGGTGTGGTGGCTCACACCTGTAATCCCTGCACTAGGGAGGCAGAGATAGGAGGATTGCTCAGTTCAAGGCTAGCCAGGGCTCTGTAGTGGTCTCAGGGTGGCCTGAACTACAAAGCAAGACCTTGCCTCAAAAAAAAAAAAAAAAAAAAAGTAATATGAGCAATTGTATGCCAACAAATTAGATGACCTGAGATGAAATGGACAAATTCCTAGACACAAAACCTATAAAAACTCTCATGAAAACTAGAGAATTGTACCAGACTATTATTAATAAAGAGATTGATTGAGTAATTAAAAAATCTTCCAACAGGATTGGGCAAGGCTCATTAGTAAAGTGCTTATCCATCATATCTGAGGGCCCTGGGTTTGACCTTTCACATCAGAAAGAAAAAAATTTTAAAAATCTCCTAACAAAGAAAAGCCTTGGGCTTGATTGGTTCAGTGCTGAATTTTACCAAGCATTTGAAGAACTAATACCAGCCCTTCTCCAACTCCTCCATGCATGAAAATTGAAGAGAAAGGAACAAGCTCCAAACTCACTCTTTGAGCCCAGTTACTCTGACACCACCACTGTACCAAGATCCTGCCAGAAAACAAAACTATAGACCAATATTCCTTAAAAGCACTGAAGCACAAACCCTCAACAAAATACCAGCAAACTGGCTGCAGCAGCAGCAAAAGAATATGATGAAAATAGGAAATATACCTAAGAATGAATGAAGAAAAATCAGATATCTAACAAAAAATTACTGAAGTGGAAGAAAACATTAAAGAAAATGATCTAGAATAGAGTACAGGAAGGTAAAAAGAGAACTCTGTAAATGAAGCAAGATGCAAGAAAAGGAAACCTGGGGACCTAGGGAGAGGGCACAGGAAGAAGGCGCGAGGGGCCTGTGGGTGTGCATCTCCTCACGCCAGCTTTCGAGCAGAACCTGTGAAGCTCTGTACCTAGCTGCATTGTTAAACAGAGAAGCCAAACCCTGGGAGACATGGAAAAACACAAAGACTAAAGCAAGCAGAAGAGATCAAGCTGCCCCTTAGCCACCGTAGCTTGGGAGCTGAGACAGCAGCGGGTCTGGGGGCCACCAACAGCCACTCTAGTGTAGCTGGAGGATGAAGAAAGGAGACTCTGAGTGTAGAGAAGGTTTGACTTCAGAGAAAAGTGAGCTTCAGAAGGGATAGTGAACGTGCAGCCACCACCCCTAAGTTGGTGTGTGTGGGGTGATGCCGAGGGTCCAGGGAATGAGCTGGAGGACAGCACAGGGGGGCAGGGCCCCCAAGCCAGACTCTTCCTGATGGTCCTACGGAGTGTGCTGGACAGTGAAGCCCAGCCAGGCCGCCTCTGGGTAGATGGACTGGAGAGGGCCTGCCGAGCTGCCTGAGAAACAAAGAGGCCTTTCCGTACCATTCAGGTGCCCCAAGGGCACAGGACAGCCAGTGCAGAGAGGGTGGGGTGCATGTGTGTGTGTGAGCAGGGCTCTGACCCCTGCCTGAGAGGCTGCTTGATTCAGAGCCACATGTGCCAGAGGGATGTGGGCAGGGCCCGAGGGCACAGGCATTGTGAGATGTCCTGGCAGCAGGGAGAGCCCGGCAGACAGGCACCTCCCATCTGTGCTAGCACCTGCAAGGCTCTGTGCTGATGTAACACTGGTCTAGTTGGTGAAGCACACCCCCATGCGGCTGCGTCCTCATATCGTTTTCCTTCTTTCTTTTCCTGGAGTGGGGAGCCCAGCAGGGCCTCCTGTTTATAGGCAGGTGCTGTGCTGCTGCGCTGTGTCCCCGGCCACTCCTTTTCTCC
Source organism: Thryonomys swinderianus (assembly GCA_004025085.1). NCBI lineage: Eukaryota > Metazoa > Chordata > Mammalia > Rodentia > Thryonomyidae > Thryonomys > Thryonomys swinderianus. Next base: position 21,488 of record PVIC010008801.1, read on the forward strand.
TGAGATGGTCTCTGTTACCCAAGCTGGCCTTAAATTCTTAGGCTCAGGTACTCTTCCTGTCTCAGCCTCCTGAGCAGCCCGGAGTCTGGCATGCTGTCATGCCTGGCCAAAGGTGGTGGGCTGTGGGGCAGGTATGCCCCAGGAGCCCTGGGAGGTGTCCAGGGCTGCTTCCCAGTGCTGTGTTCTGAGGGCACAAGGCACAGCTTCCAGGTGCCCTGGTCCCCCTACCACATCGTGCAGGTAGCCTGGGCATTGTGCCCTGCTGTCACTGGGCAGTGGTGCCCTCCAGTCTGGGTGTCATTTTCCTTACGTGTGGGCACCTGTGTGCTCATGTTTGTGACTTGTGGCTCTGCCGTCTCAGCCGCCCTGCCAGCTTGTGCATTTCCCTTCCTGGCCAGTGTGGCACCAGGGTCATGACTTGAGTGTGTGTCTCCCTGGCCCTGTGGACTTGAGTGCCATCCTCCTGCTGTCGCCCTCACTGGCTCTCTGGGGATGTCCGCTGGCTGTGGCTGCTGATGGAGACCTTGGGCCCCCATGACGCCGTGTTTCTGTAGCCCCGTCCACTGTTGGGGGTGGTGTTGGGTGCCTGCTTGCTGTTGCCTGTCTTTGGCACTCACTCGGCCTCAGGCTCTTCCCTGTGGTCCCAGGCTGCTCTCCACGAGCAAGAGATCGTGTCCTGTCCATGGGGACACAGGGTGCTGATTCCCAGTAAACAGGTGATGCTCACTAGGTGTGAGTTTCCCCATCACTCGCAGCCACTGGGGGCCGAGTGGTTAATGCAGCCTGACTCTCCTCAACAGGACCGTATCATTGATGCTGGGCCCAAAGGAAACTACTCCCGGTTCATGAACCACAGCTGCCAGCCCAACTGCGAGACCCTCAAGTGGACAGTGAATGGGGACACCCGTGTGGGGCTGTTCGCCGTGTGTGACATTCCTGCAGGTGCGGCTTCAGGGGCTGCGGAGGGCGTGGCCAGGCTGATGGCTCAGGGTGACCTGGGAGTCCTGCCCGTCTGTTGTCAGAGCCCTTGGCCAGGGTGGGTCGAGGGCGGTTGCGTGTCTGTGGGCGCTGAGCTCTTGTGCGGCAGCCAGAGCATGGGTTTCCGCTGAAGTGTTTGTCTCCTCTTTTCCCAGGGACAGAGCTGACTTTTAATTACAATCTCGATTGTTTGGGTAATGAGAAAACAGTCTGTCGATGTGGAGCTTCCAACTGCAGTGGATTCCTTGGGGACAGACCAAAGGTAACGTCACCTGGATGTCCCCAAGGAGCATGCCACATACTGGGAAGATGTGACCTCTTCCAAGTAGACATGCTGCTGAGACAGGCAAGACCTTCTCTGAACCTGGGCTCGTTGTTGGATTCCCCCCAGGGCCATTTCCTGTGGCTCAGGTGTGGCCGGGCTGTGCTCCCCAGAGACTCTTAGGCCTCCCTGCCTCGTGCTGCCCCCTCTGTGTCCTGAGGCTTGAGCCAGGGCCTTCCCTTTCCTAGGGCCGCCAGTCTCACTTGCCCTCACCCTGGCTAGGTCTGCAGTGGCCGCTTCCAAACTGGGTCTCATTTCAAGGTCCTAAGAAGGACCGAATCTGGGCAGACTCCTTATCCCGGTGCTGCCGCCTGTTCTGTGCTGTGTAGGACCCGGGTCGGGAGCTGAGGGCCGTGATGAGCCACCCTGAGCTGGTGGCCACCTCACCTGCTCGGGTTCCCCAGGTGCTCCTCTATAGAAGGGGCGCTGTGCCATGGCAGGCCTTGCTTGCACATGCCAAGTATGTTGCTGTCAGAGGCTGGAATGTATCTCTTTCACAGGCAGGCAGAAGAGTGGAGGCGCCTGGTGCTGCCTCCTTTGCTGTGGCCTCCTGCCTGGCAGCACCCTTTCCCTGGCATCGGAGTCCTCACAGAGCTCCCACGTGCTGTGCTGTGACTCTGGGCCACTTAGCTTGCACTGCGACTGCTTCTGTAATTGTTTTACATGAACTGAACTGTGCCTAACTCTTGGTTCCAGACCTCAGCATCCCTTTCTTCAGAGGAAAAGGGTAAAAAGACCAAGAAGAAAAGCAGGAGGCGCAGAGCCAAGGGGGAGTGGAAGCGGCGGTCAGAGGACGAGTGTTTTCGCTGTGGTGACGGTGGCCAGTTGGTGCTGTGTGACCGCAAGCTGTGCACCAAGGCCTACCACCTGTCCTGCCTGGGCCTGGGCAAGCGGCCCTTCGGTAGGTGCTGGCGGCCTGCCCCCGGTCTCCTCCTGCTGCCAGGTGAACATACTGGGCCAGGGGTCCTGCAGCAGCAGGCTGGGGAGCTGGGAGGCATCTGGCTCTGAGTTACCTGGGGTCCTGTCTGACCACGCTGGGCCCAAGGGCCTCCCCAGGGATGGCAGGTGCCCCAGGAGGAGCTGTTTAGGGAGAAGGGTGTCAGAGTTGAAAGAGCAGCTATGATTTAGGAAAAGGGTTATTTACGTATTTTGTGTATCTGGAAATGAAACCCAGGGCCTTTGTACTGAGCCACATTCCCGTTCCTTTTTATTTTTTCTTTGAGACAGGGTCTGCTAAGTTGCTGGGTTGCTGGGGGAGAATCCAAAGTTGGGATTCGCCTTCCTCACTACCCCAGAGTGCTGGCACTGTTCACAGGGAGCAGCAACAAGCCTGCTTTGAGAAGAGTCTAAGAGGCCCCAACCCAAAGACAGACACAAAGGAATAAATTCAGGTGTCTGTAAGAAAACGTTCTTTAAAATTCAATTTTTATATGGTAAACAGGTTATCAGGGGACAGAGTATTGTGAGAGGTTCTTATGGTTCCTCCTCCCATGACAGGCCTCTCTACCAAGTAGAAAATTGGTCCCTTATGAATGGGTGGCTACAGAGCAGCAGCATGCCATCCTTGTTGCTGCTCAGCCTTGTGGCACAGCTGCCAGTTTGCCGGCTCCCTGGGCAGAGCCCAGCCCTCACAGTCCACAGGTCCTTGAGCACAGAGTACCCCTCTCTTTTTTTTTTTTGAGTCAGGGTCTCACTTTGTAGTTCAGGCTGGCCCTGAGCTCACTATGTAGCCCAGGCAAGCCTAGAACTCAGCAATCCTCTTGCCTCTGCCTCCCCAGGGCTGGGATTACAGGCGTGAGCCACCACGCCCTGCACTGTGGTATGTGGTATGTGGTATTGATTGTTGGTGGGCATGAGTCACCACACCCAATACTGTATGTAGTTACCGGGGATCGAGCTCAGGACCTTGCACTTGTAAGGCAGGTGCTGGAACCACTGAGCTAACCCTCCAACCCCCCTCTCATTTTGTTTGGCTTTGTTTTAGCAGGGTGCATGGTAGTGGTAGAAAGTAAGGTCTCCTGCATATGAACAAGAGCTTCTCACTGAACTATACCCAGTCCAAGTGTGAGCTTCTCTTTGGCAGTGACTAAAAGAAGTATTTCACATTGATTTGCAATCATTTGACTAGATGGTTTTGGTTTTTTACAGTATTGGGGACTGAACCTCAGCATGCTCTACCACTGAGCTACCACCCCAGCCCTTGTTATTTTTTGACAAGATCTTGTTAAATTGCATAGGCTAGCCTTGAACTTGGGATCTGCCTGCCTCAGCCTCCCAGGGTTCTGGGATTATAGGCATATGGTATCATGCCCTGCTTACTAGTTTTAGAAAGCATTACCAACCAGGCATGGCAGTACATGCCTGTCATCCCTGTTGCCTGGGATGCTAAGGCAGAACGGCACGCTTGAGGCCAGTCTGGGTACACAGAGCCCCTGACTGGCTGGGGGCTGTGGGTCACTCAGTGGGTGGTCCCAGCTGGGGGTCCTCCCTAGGTCTGATCGCCTTATCTCTGCAGCCTTGAAAAGGTCCCAGGAGTGACTGTCACCCTGCACTGATGCTGTGCTCTGTTGTAGGCAAGTGGGAGTGTCCATGGCATCACTGCGATGTGTGTGGCAAACCTTCCATGTCATTTTGCCATCTCTGCCCGAATTCGCTGTGTAAGGAGCACCAGGACGGGGCGGCCTTCCACACCTCGCAGGATGGGCAGACCTACTGCTGTGAGCATGACTCGGGGGCACAGGCTGGACTGCGCAGCGGCAAGGTGGAGAAGCCTTTCCCAGAGCTGGTGAAGTCCAAGGGCAAGAGGAGGAAAAGGCGGTGCTGGCGCCAGGTCACAGAGGGCAAATAGCACCAGGATCCACTTGGTCTGGTCCAGGGGCACTGGCTGGCAGCCGCGACAGATTACAGGCACCCGGGAGGGAGCGCCTATCACTGAGCCATCGCAGCCGCTGGTTGCACCCGCACTGATGCCCAGTTTGCCCACCACCGGGCCTCTGCTGGGGACCAGGACAGAGCAGCTGGCCGGAGCCTGGGCCTCCTAGTCTCTAGGTCGAGCCTTGAGGAGCGGGCCTGTGATAGAGTAGCTCCCTGAGGGCCTCGGCTGTGCCTGCGGTCACCTTTGAGTCCGGCAGTCCCTGATTTTAACCTTTTCCCCTTTTGAAACAGTTGTGTTTTCTGTACTAATGTGAATTTTCCTTGAAACGCTTCTCTTCCACCGGAGGCTGGCCCCACATGGCACAATGGTTTTTGCCAGCTGTTCTCCCTCTGGATCTGGACTGATGCCTGCCATGCCCGCCTTTGGAAACATTGGCTGCACAGAGCATCTGGTCTCCCCAGGTCGAAGAAAACACGCTAGAGTCCTAGCAACCTCTGGGGGAGGCTTTGTATATTTTTTTTAATTTGGCTTTTCTTTACCAGTTTCTGGTTTTTCTCAATATATTTTTGCTGTCTCACAAATTACCACTGACTAAAACATGTCATTTCCCTATGTGTCCCGAGCTCTCCCACAGAAGCAGCAAACTAGTACCATAGAGCGCATGCCAACAACACCCATGGTGCCAACTGAGTGGCAGCAGCATCCCTCACCTGCTTTGCCAGCGTCCACGGGTGCCAGTGCCATCTGGCAGTGTGTACCAAGTGGCCCCCGGCCTTGACACCCAGGTGAATGCCACCCAGTTCCCTGGGAGGTTTCAGCCCCTGGATCTGCCCAGCTCAAGCGCCAGCGAGCAATCCCACGCTGACCTTGAAGACCCATCCTCTGACTCCGAGAAAGGGATGCCACCACGGGAGCTGCTTCGGAGCCACTGCCGTTTGTGGGCAGCCATGGAGGTGCCTGCTGCTCTCCTGCCTTCGCCTTGCAGACCTGCAGTGTGAACTCTGGCCAGGACTGAGCATGCTCCATCAGGGTGAGGACCTGCTGGGCACTGGGTGGGAGGGGTCAGCACCGCACAGCCTGTGGGCCAGAAAGGGACCCGAAGGAGATAGCCTGTCCCTCTGGAAGCCACTTGCATGAGGAGAGGCTGCTGGGGCTGTTTCTCAGCATCATGCCTGGTTCCACTCAGTCTGTCCTCAGAACATACTGGATTGTTCAGATTTCTGCTCTTTCTGCCCCAAACTCAGAAGGCTGTTGCAGTGACAGGCCGGGCAGTGTCTGTGGCCTGTGGAGCCCAAGGCCAGCGTCGTCACTCACCCCGAGATCCTTTCCTAGCAGCTGAGTGACTTCTGAGTCAGTATCAGAGTTGGTTTTGCAGTGCACTTTGGAGAGCAGATTAACTTATTTTTGTATTTGACAGTAGTAAAATCGTATGATTTTTGAGTCACTTTGATATTACTTCCAAATTATTTTATGATCTTTCTGAAGGAAATATTGCAAAATGTTTAAGTGATATCCCTTTCCAAAGGCTATTAATGAACAAATAACACTAACTTTGAAAATCTTTATTAGACCAGTTTAGAAATCTGAGTACCAGGCCTTGGGGCGTGGTCCCAGGCGCCTAGGGGCCTTTCCCGCTGGGTATGACAGGTATGTGGTGCTGGCAGCCTAGGCCAAGGCTCCAGCTGCCCGTGAGCCTGGAGAAGTTTGAGGCCTGGTGGCGAGTGTCTGCTTCAGTCCAGTCACTGCTGTGAAGCGCAGCCCAGGGGTTACGCAGCCTCTGTGCGCAGCAGACAGCGCCTGCCTGAACCCAGTCTGTCTGCAGCTACACTGGCAGTGCACGCCCTAAGTGGGCACAGCCACCTAGTGTGCAGCCAGCTGGCTGTGACCTAGTCTCTGTGGGAAAGTCTTTCAGCATGAGGGTGCCTAGGGCCCGGCTGTCCTCTGCCGTGATGTCGTCCAGGGACCCCGAGTCCCCAGCACACTCTAGGCTGGTATTTCTAATTCCTTCAAAGGATTGGCCTTGGCATCTGAACCATGCTGATATGCACAGTGCCCACCTGCCAGAACTACCTGATTTTTAAGAACTACAGCTCCTGCAGATAACTCCCAGTTGCCACACTTGGGCCCTGAGCAGTGTACTGGTGACTGAAGGCCAGGAGTGACATGCACGTGTGCTGGGTGTCACCCCGCCCTGTCAGACACCCAGCATGTTCAGTGTGCCTGTTGTGTCTCAACTCCACACGACAGGTCAGGTTCCTTCTGGGAACGCTGGGTGCTATCACCAGGTTCATAGTTAGATTTAAAACTTGAAATTCACCTCTTTTGGGGGGAGGGGGGCTTACTGAAATAGAGATTCGAGAATTGCCAGTTGGGGGGAAATAGCATTTAAAGTGGAAAATCTGTGTTTGGAAAATTGTGTATGAGTATTTTTGTATTAAAAGCATTTTAAAGGCCTTTTTCTTAACACTTATTTCATCTAGGCCTGTGCCTTGATCCCCCATTTCCCAAGGGCTCTGTGGGGGTGTCCCTTATTTTCTTCCTGCCTCTTGGGAAATGTAGCATATGCTGCAAATACAGTGGGATTCTGGCTTGGGGAAAAAGCTTTTTTCCTTAAAAAAGAATGTGGCTGGGGATGACAGCATATGCCTATAACAACCCAAGTACTCAAGAGGCCGAGGCAGGAAAATCTCAAGTTTGAGGCTAGCCTGGGTAACAAGACTGACTTAGATGAACATAAAATGGGTTGCAGATATAGTGAGGTGCCCTTTGGGTTCAGTCCCCAGTACTGCAAGATGAAAGAAGTTTCCCAGGCCCCTGAAGGCAGTGGGTGGCATGGGACCTGGGCAGCCCCCAAGTTCTTAGCCTCCCTGCAGGGCCTGTGACACCCCCCTCCCCGTTCTGGCAGCTGCCCACCTGGCCTGAAACACAGCTCTGCAGCTTCCTGTAGAAAAGGTCAATTTTAATCATGCAGTCTTACACCAGCAGGGCCCAGAGATATGAGACCTAATGTCCAGGACTGTACAAAAGACAGATACAAACCGTGGCACAGATAGGACGTGAGGCCCGGTGGCTCTAGCCCGAGCACTGCTTGGGCCATCCCCACCAGTGCCTGGTGCTACCTTTGGTCACCTCAACATCACGGGGAGGGCGTCACAGCAGCAAGGAAAAGCCCTCACTTTCAGTCAGTGGAATTTCTTTAAGAAAAAAATTAAAAAGGTAAAAGTCTTAACAGGCACTAGATGAGGAAGTTATAACTTTTTTAGTTAACTCTAACATTCAAAAATGTAATATTGAATCCAAAAATGTATCCTGATCACACAAAAAAACCCTTGTAAAATATAAAAAATAAACCCCAAACACCCTAGAGAAACAATCTAAGACTTGAGAGCAGGGGTTCACTGTCCTGGGAACTGGGAAGGGAGGCCATGGGCCAGGTGGGCCTTAGGACCCATTGGTCATGGGCTTGTACTTCTTGAAGCGCGTCCACTGGCCTGTGGCGTAGTTCATCTCGAAGACTGTGTCTACCAGCATGGTGGTGCTGCCCTGGCCATCAGCCTTGGGCAGGTCTTCTGTGTGTTCGCTGAGCTTGATCTGGATCACATCCCCCTGCTCCTGGCATGGGTTTTCTGTAGGCACAGGGATGGTTGGGCAGGGCATGGGGCCAATAACCGCCCTCATCTACACCACTGGGCCAGCCACAGGGGCCCCATGGGACACACCTCGGGACCCTGCCATGAAGCCCAGGATTAGGGCCTTCTCGGGCCGTGTGACCTTGTTGGCCGTCTTGAACATCTCCTGTGCAGCGAACATCTGCTCTCTCTGTGAACAAGGGAAGGTGTAGGTGCCTAGGCCACCAGGGGTGCCCTGCTACCCTGCTGGGGACCCACAGGCCCAGCAGGGTACCTACCGTGAGGGACAGGTTCTTCTTAGGCTGTGGCTGGGCAGGGGGCTGGGTCTGTGGGGCCACCATGGCCACAGGGGGCGTCTGGGCAGCAGGGGCCACGGCTGGGGGTGTGGTGGGCGTCAGGGGCGAGGTGGGTGCTGCAGGTGCTGGCGCAGCTGGGCCCAGGCCGCTGTTGTACATGGGTGCCCTCTGCTTGAACTGTGCCGGCAGTGTGGGGCTCGGGGTGCTGGGCTCCTCGGGAGGCCGGCTGGCCTGCAGGTTGGCTTCTCGGGATGGTGGGACTGCAGGGGACAGGGCCAGCGCAGGGGGCCTCTGGAGCCACATCCAGCCCATTTCCAGGCCACCTGCACTGCTGTAAACAGGCCCTCCCCTGCCCAAGGGAGGCCTAGGCTTGGAGCGGATCTCTAGGCTGTACAGTTCCTAAAGAGGCCCTGGTGACAGGATGGAGGATGGCAGCAAGGGCCTTCCTGCCAGCCTAGGGGAGCCCATCCCTGCTCATTCCTCCCAGTGGGCAGGTGGGTCCTGGCCTGTGGCCAGCTCCTCCTGGAATCCTGGGGCCACAGAGGCTCTGCTGCCAGAGAGCCAGGACTTAAGAATCACAGTCGCTCGCCTGGGCAAGGCCACCCTGGGCAGACCTGTTGAACTGGCACTGGGTGACAAGGTGAGAAGGAGGTCACAGAGGCCGCCCAGCCCTGTGACCTGCTCACCTGGTGGCGTCTCAGAGCTGGGGATGTAGGAGGACGCGGGGACCACACTGGGTGTGGAAGGCAGATAGCTGGTAGATGGCAGTGTGGGCTCGCTGCTCAGAGACCCAAGTTTCTGGAAGACAGAAATCCAGGTTTTAGTGTGTCCTCCTCAGCCCATGCCACCCACTGTGCACAGTGCCCAGGGCTCCACCGTGCCCAGCACTTGCAGTCCTCAAAGGAGGGGCTCCCAAGCTACTGCCTCACCAGGAAAGCTAGCGGTAAGAAGAGGCTGGCATCTAGGGGAGCCAGTGCCCACCAGTGACACTGATACTTGGGAGCTTGGCCATCACCCACAAGGCACCCTCTGGCACATGGAGCCCCAATCCAGGCCTGACCCTATGCGAGGCACCTGGTTGTACTGCCTCTCATGTGCACATACATAACATACATACACACATGCGTCTGCTCTCTCTCACACGCATGCATGTGACACCCCTTCCTGGGATGTGCAGTGGGCAGCAGGTACAGGGCAGTGAAGAGTGCTGGCAGGGCTGCCCAGCCGTGCCAAGTCCTACCTGCGTGGACACAAGGCCGGCCGCGTAGTCCGGGGTGGCATTCTCCACCACCGTCTCCTCTTTGGCTGGCTTCTCCACGACCTCTGCATCTGTGTGTGAAGACAGGGCCCCAGGAAGGCACCAGGCGGGGTCAAACAGTGGCCTCAGACCTCAGCAAGGGAGCGAGGTCTGCAGGCCCGCAACGGGTGCCCCGCATGGCTGCCCACCCAGACACCCTGGCGCGGGCACCCCACACACCCAGCGTCTTCCTGCGCCGCTTGGCTTCTCGGCCGGCGCCCACCATGTCCAGCTCAGAGATGTCGAGGAGCTGTAACAAGATAGCAGTGCTCAGGGCCGCCGCAGTGTGGCCTACCTTGCGCCCACCTCGAGGGTGCAGAGTGGGGCGGGGCGCACCTTCACACCCCTCTCCTTCCGCAGCGGGGTCCTGGACGGCGGGATCGGGGTGCGGTTCCCAGCCGGGCTGAAGACGCTGGGTGTGGTGGGGCTTCGGAAAGGCGCCTGTTTCGGGATACCTTTGAGTGGGGCTGTGGAGAGGGCGTTGTGGGTGTGGAGGACGGGCTTCGGGCCCCGACGTGTCCCACACTTCCGTGTGTGTGTATGTCTCTCTCTCTCTGTCTCTCTCAGGGACACCCCCGGCCTCCGAGTGCTGCGCCAGGCACTGCAGTCCTGCCCTGGAGCCCCAGACCTCTGCCGGCTCCTCCACGAGGGGAAGGCCAAGGGGTCAGGGCAGTGGCCGCATCCTGCTGGGGTGTGTGGCCCGGGACCCCAGGTCCCTGGTGGAGCTTGTGCCCACCCCAAGTGTGCTGCCGGTATCTGGAAGGCAGCTGTGCTGGGTGGTCCCCAGGGATGGCCTCCCTGCCCCCGGCCTCACTTGTGGTGTCCATCTTGCGGAGCAGCCCGCGGCCCTTGGCGTGGAACGGCACCCCTGTGCTCCTCTTCAGCTGCTGTGCTGTCTCGGTGGCTGCAGAGAAGCCACAGATGTCACTAGTGTTCAAATGCAGGGGGTCCCGCGGCCTAGGCAGTCCCGCTGGGTGCGCAGGCGCAGTGCCTGGGTCTCCTCTCCGACGTGCACACTTGGGACTGAGCACTGCAGGGCCCAGGGCTGGCCGGCTGCAGTCTCTTCCTGCCAGGACTGTGGATGAGCACCCAGGCTGGGTGAGGTGCATGCAGACTCCCGCACACAGGGCACGCATGGATGGCAGGAAGGCTACGAAAACCACGCAGCTATGAAACCCATGTCTCACTCCCTTGCCCAGGCTGGCCTCAAACGGCCCTCGCATCTCAGCCTCCAGAGTAGCTGGGATTCCAAGCATGTGCCCCCACGGCTGGCACACTGACTCTGAAAGTCACCCTGGCTCCCTTCAAAGTCTTAAAGAAACCTGGAAAGATGAAGCCAAGCTGCACCCAGCCCCACACTCACACTTCTGCAGCAGCTCAGCCCGCAGCGTGGCGCTCTTGGGCTTGCGCTTGAGCTGGAAATGCTTCACAGGTGGAGTGAGTGGCCCGGCCAGGGCAGTCAGGGCGTTCTTGTTCAGGAACTGGCACTCCAGCGGCAGCATGGCCGATGCCTCGCACTCGCCCACTGCGAAGACCGGGTCGGGGGCGCCCCCAGGCCCAGGGAGAGTACTGCTCATGCTGCCCTCCCTGGGGCCATCGTCCAGTGGCCCCTGCAGGACGGAGATGCCTGTGCTCTGCCATCCTGGACAGCCCAGGAACAGGCCAACAGCGGGCAGCGGAGGGCTGGGGCAGCCTCTGGGGTCAAGGCCACTGAACCCAGGGTCGAGGCGAGAGGAGTTCCTGCTGCTCAGACAAGTGGCCACACCCCGTGGAGCAGAAGCCCAGCCCAGGGGACAGGAGGCCACCCAGCCACACCGTGAGGAAGGCAGACAAGCTTGGCTGGCCCACCCCGCATGCGGCCTATGGGCCTGGCCTGGCCCATTGGCAGGGACAGGTCTGTCCTCCGAAGGAGGGAGACACACAGGAAGGCACCAATGCTGTCCCCACACTCCTCAAAACCGTCTGCCACAGTTTGGTGACGTCTTCTCCCTGGGGCAGAACCTCAGGAAATGCTCCTGTCAGCCCGGCCGGTTCTGCAGCCCACTATGCTGAGAACAGCCCTCCCCGCAGAGGACATACATACCCTTCTCTCTAAGCTCTCCCAAAATATCCTGGACGTTGGGGTTCTGCTCCTCGAGGTCAAGGTTGAGTGACCCTGTGTCCGGGAAGGACTTCAGGATGTCAGCAACCATGAGGACCCAGGGGTCCGAGTCTAGGGCGGCGAGCTGGATGATCTCCATGAGGGCACCCTTCATCTGGGAGAGAGGACGCGCATGGCACCATGGGCTCTGCTGCCGTTCAGGAAGGTGCCTGCACACCCCTGGGGCTCACACCACTGCAGCCCACCCAGCTTCCCTGTCCAGCAGGTTCCCAGCACCCAGCACATGCCCCACCCTCCCAGGACGGGGCTAGGAGCCCAGGGCACAGGAGCACCACAGTAGCAGGTGGTGCCACCGCTCCTCTGGCACAATCAGCCATCCAGCCTCCACACAGCCCCCACCCCAATTCACCACAGCCAGGAACACGGGCAGGGAGGGGACAGGCCGAAAAGCGTTGAGCATGCACAGGCCCCAGCCTGCTCAGGATCCTCACCAAGTCAACTAGCATTCGGCATTGCCTTCCTCTCTCCTGCCCATCACTGGCTTTGGCTAAGAACTGTTTTTCAGTAGCTTTTAAGAAGCACATTGGGGGCCAGGAATTTAGCTCAGTGGTTCCAGTGTCTGCCTCGAAAGGTCCTAGTTTGATCCAGGTGCCCCACACCACAATGGTGGGCATGGTGGCTCACGTGTGTAATCCCAGCACATGGGAAGCAGAGGCAGGAGGATTGCTGTGAATTTGAGGCTTGCCTGGGCTACACAGTGAGCTTAGGGCCAGCCTGAACTACAAAGTGAGACCCTGTCTCAAAACAAAAACAGAAACAAAAACAAAAGCACATTGGAAGAGTGGGGCTCAGTGGAAGGGCCTTGGTTAGCACAGGCAATGAGGGTCTGAGTTCAATCCCTAGTGCCAGAAATGCCATCATGAAACAAGTGAATGTACAGAATTTCATTCACAACACAAGCTGTAGTGGCACAAAGACCACATCCCATGTTACGTTTACAGGAGGCACACACAATAGGCAGTCTACTAGTCCAGGGCAGGTTAATGGCTGCTGAGAACTGGGGTGACTACAGTCTAGAATGGGAGCGCCAAAGAAGTTTTAAAACTAACAGGTTGATAAATTCTGTGGATATTCACAAATCACTCAGTTGTACATCTTCAAAGATGAACTGCATGGTGTGTGAATTAAAGTTATTCTCTCTCTCTCTCTTTTCTTTTTTTGTACCTAGGATCTAACTTAGGGCCTTGCAAGTGCAAGGCAGGCACAGCACCATTGAACTAAACTCCCAGTCCTTAATAAAGCTATTTTAAAAATTCACTCAAAGGGGCCAGAGATTTAGCTCAGTGGTTCTGCCACCTGCCTAGCAAGCACAAGGTACCTGGTTCAATCCCTAGTAACCATATACAACAATACCAGGCATGGTGATGTGTGCCCATCACCAATCAGTACCACATACCACAATGCTCACACCTGTAATCCCAGCACTCAAGAGTCAGAAGCAGGAGGATTGCTCAGTTTGAGGCTTGCCTGAGCTCCATAGGGAGCTCAGGGCCAGCCTGAACTACAAAGTGAGACCCTGTCTCTCAAAAAAAAAAAAAAAATTTACTCAAGCTGGATGTTGTGCCTGTCTGCATTCCCTAACTCATGAGGTGAGGCAGGAATTTGTGACCAACCTAGGCAATGTACCAAGACCCCATGTCGGGACAAAAAGAAAAAACCCCTCATTTATAATTAATAGAATTTTTAAAATATCTCCTAGGAATAGAAGACCATGTTCTTAAATAAAGCATATACATTCGAAATAATAGGGAACAACATGGGCAAAACAGTCAAAGTTCTGTGTGATCATAAATAAGGCACAAGAAAAAGGTCCTGGTGAACACAATAAGGCACAAAGAAACTAAATATTAAGTACAGAGCAAAATCAAGGAGGTTCTACAGAAAAACTCCAATCGGTAAGATTCCAGCAGGAAGCTATGCAAGCTCAGTACCTAAAAGCCAAATGCAATTTGATATATCAATAACAAATAGAAAATACATTTTAACAGATACTATTTACAACAGCATCAAAAAATACGAGCTAGGTATAGAAGACAGAAGGGCCCTCCAGAGAAAACCATATAATTATGATGGCTCTACACAGACACACCCATATCCACAGGCTATGAGTTTACATTGTCCCAGAATCTAAGACAGGGGAGACCAATGGGGAAACGGGATTTATTTAGGTTTTAAGTGAACATCCGTTCAACAGACTAATACCTAAACGTTGAGTGGACAGCAAGGAAAAGTTCTGGGTTTATACATTTGGACAGAGGGGCTGGTCTTTTAGTGATGTAGCAAGCGAGTTTACATGACACAGGACTAGTGCAGAGAGTTTTGAGATTTAGCCTTGAAGAAGACAGGGCTTTGTGAATCTTTTTTTTTAAATGTGTTTTTGAGACAAGGTCTTGCTTTGTAGTTCAGCCTGGCTCTGAACTCACTATGTAGCCCAGGGTAGCTTTGAACTCAAGGTAATTCTCCTGCCTCTGCCTCCTGAGTCCTGGGATTACTGGCATGCGCCACCACGCCTGGTGAGCTTTATGAACCTTGTGAGAACAAAATGTGGTGAACTTTGTTCACAGGTCACAGTTGCCAATTTTATCTGTACCAGAACAAGAAGTCACACCTAAAGAAGAAGGAAGGGGGGAAATCCCAGGGGCCACGCCCAAAACTGGGAAAAACTTTTCTTTAGGTCCGATGAGACTATGATTAAGAAGATGCCAGTATACATTCATAAATGTCTTAGGACCTCAGGAGGGTGCATGTAACCTAAAAGTGAATATAAAACATACAAGGAGGTGCAAAGGGCCAGGAACAGCCAGTTCTGAACCCCAGGGTGTGTGTGTATCTGTGTGTGCTGCCTATTCGCTGTCCAGACAGTAACTGATCTAGTGTGTGTGTGTGCTGCCTGTTAGCTGTCCAGACAGTAACTGATCTAGTGTGTGTATGTGAGCTGCCTGTTAGCTGTCCAGACAGTAACTGATCGTGTGTGCGCGCGCGTGCTGCCTGTTAGCTGTCCAGGCAGTAACTGATCGTGTGTGTGTGTGTTGCCTCTTAGCTATCCAGGCAGTAACTGATCTAGTGTGTTATCACCAGAGCAACTCACAAATGTCTTGAAAGAACCCATGCCAGATACTGACCCACCGCAGTCAGCAGGACTGCAGCACGTGAAAACTTGGTTCCCAGCCATCACTTGCAGGCAGACTGAAGATCTGCGTGTGGGCTGCAAAGTTCTGGGCACAGCACAGGCCCTGGCCTACATTCCGTAAAACCCACTGCAGGCGAAGCCAAGCCCCTCCGCAGAAAACCAAGAGTTTCTGCTCCTCCAAAGAAAGGCTGCAGCCTGGAGACGCTCACATTAGAGGAGATCCCCCTTCCTCCCTCCTCGAAAAGGATGAAGCCAACAATGAAGGAAAAATACAGCAGGTCTGCACAGGGAAGTCATAAAAAGGCAAACACGAAACAATGTTCATTCTCGGCAGTGACAAGCCAAATACAAATTAAAACCACCTAATAATATTTATACACGCACCAGATTTGACATTTTGGTGGGTATAATTTGGCAAAATCCTTAAAATTTAGCATAATTCTAGTAATCCCTACAATTCCATCTCTAGGTATTATTGTATCCTAGAAAAATGCACAATGACAGACATCCAAATACAAACACTATAATGCAGATAAGAGCATTATTCAGAAATAAAACAAACTATAACCTAAATGCCTCCCCAGGCCAGATAAAATGGTGTGTACTCAGAGAAAGGAGTACCATACAGTAGAGAACACTGAACCCCATCCAAAGCAATTTGGAAGAATCTGTCAAGGTGCCAACTGAAAGAGACACACCCATTACACACAAAACTCAAGCTTCTTTCCGACGAAATCATGCCAAGTCATTTTTAAGGAGAAAAATACCAAATCTGACAAAAACCACAAACGAGAACCACGCAAACCCAGCCCGTTAGAGACAAGAGTGATCTCAGACGCGGTGCTGGGCGAGGCAAGGCCATCGCCGCTCAGGTCGGCGCCCGCCCGCGCTGGCCCGGCCGGCACCGCGCACTCGGCCCGCCACGCCTCACCCCGGCGCTCCGGCTCCTACCCGACCTGGGTCCCGGCGGGGCGAGGGCTGGGGCGGGGGTCAGGCCCAGGCGGCGGAGCTGGGGCCCGCGGGGGCCCGCGCGCAGGAGGGCCCGGCGCCCCTCACCTCGTCCACCGCACGGCGCGGGAGGTGTAGCGTCCCAAGCAGCAACTTGAGCTTCACGGCCGACGAGAGGCGCTGGAAGCAGAGGCGGATGTTGTCGATGACGGCGGCCGTGAGCAGGGACGCGATGCTGGGCGGCGCCCACAGCTCGTCCGTGGCGCCCAGCTTGTTGTGCAGCCACAGGCCCGTGTCACTCTCCCGCATGGACGCCATCTTGGGGCCGCGGCGCGCGCCGGCCGGCACCTATGCGGACACCTACGCGACCCCGCCGAGGACCCCCAACATGGCGGCGCCCGCGGGCGAGGGGCGGAGCTTCGGGTGGACGAACGCGCGCGGCGAGGGGCGGGGGTGCGGCCAGCGGACGGGTTCTTGGTCACGCTCGAGAGCGGGAACGAAGGCGCGTCGCGGGCAGGCCTGGGGGCTTCCGTAGTACGTCATGGCGGAGTCCGCGGAGCGCCGGGAGATGACGCCACAGGGCGAGGGCTCGTCCACGCGACGCCGCGGCGCCGGCTACTGCCGCGCGTGGCGCGGTCGGGCCGGAGATTCCCCGGGCGCGCGGTCCCAGCGCTGGGCTCGCCCCTGCCGCGCCGCGCCCTACTAGACTCACCTCACCCCGATAGGGAGCCTGTGCGCCTCGTGGGCACCCGGCGCGAGGCGAGGCGTAGGGCTTCGCGCCCACGAAGGGCTCGAGCCCTTCGGGACCGGACCTGGCCCCGCGTGGAGCCCGGGGCGGGGCGCGAGTTGCCGCGCGTGTCCCTGTGGGAGCTCACTGTTGGCGTCGAGCACACAGAGCGTTAACACTACGCTTGGTTTTCGTTTCCTTCGTTTTTTATTTTACCTGGAGAGGATTCCCAGAACGCTTTGCGGTGGCAAGAGCAATGAATAACACGTCCACTGTGAGGTCTTCCCAGGGGCCTGATGAGAGCATGCCTCTCACGTGGAATAAAAATTTAAATTCACCGTGGATTTCAGTCACACCCTGTACATTGTGAGCAGCAAGGAGTAACTGGAAATACTACATTCCAAACCCTTAGCTACATTAAATGTCAGCTAAGGCGGGGGAATGGGAGAACTGAGAAGTCGTGCCATATACTGGTACAAATTCTCAATATCGATTGTGATCATAAAATGTACCAATAAAACCAATTTTAAAAATGTCAACTAGTGCTCGCTTCGGCAGCACATATACTAAAAATGTCAACTAAGGGCCGGAGATTGAGCTCAGTGGTTCCGGCGCCTGTCTAGAAGCGCAAGGTCCTGAGTTCGAATTCTGGTAACCACATACAACAGTGCCGGGCGTGGTGATCAGGAGGCAGAAGCAGGCAGAATGCTGAGTTCCAGGTTTGCCTGGGCTGCATAGTGAGCTCAGGGCCAGCCTGAACTACAGAGCGAGACCCTGCCTCAAAAAAAATAAAGTAGTAGAATAGAACAGAATGTCAGCTAAGAAACTGCGCAAAAAAAAAAAAAAAAAAAGATATTGCTGGAATCATTGACTGATGGGTGAACTTCTGACCTAAGTGTACCTGATGCTGAAAGGTATTTGTTTGAAGGTATATAATAGTCTAGCAGATGTTTACATAGTAAATTTAATGACTGCATTTACTGGAAAAAAAAGCCTTTGCACGCAAATCAAACTATTATTGATGATATCCACTGAAATGAAATGGAAGCTCTTCAAACTAACCAAAACCATGACACAATCTGGAGGTTCTTTTTGTAACCATTAGCAGCTTTCTGTAGAATATAGCACAGTTGTTACATCTGAACCTTTGGTTCTACAACTTCTGGAAAAATTTTGCTTAAAATCTGGTTTAACAAAGATAAGTCAAATCACTATGAGAAGGTCTTTGGAATATCAAGCAAAGCAAACTGGATTACTATTCATGATGACAAATGTCTATAAATCACAAGAAAATCAGTCAAGTGGGTAAAAGATTCAGTAACCTGAATTAACAGTACATCTCATTACATCCATCAGATTGCAAAGTTAGAAAGTCAAGGGTCTTTTTTTTTTAAATACATATGCAATGGTTCCAAAACCACTTGTTGAAGACTGTCTCATCTTCACCAAATTGCTTTTGAACTTCTGCTAACAATCTGTTACACATATGTATGTGGAGTATTCTGATTTTTTCACGGAGCAAGATGACTCCACCTACCCAGAGCTGTCTTCCATTTGGTCCTTGAAGAGTGCCTCCCTACCCATAACTAGGCAGGCACCGGTGGCTGCCTGGCCGGACCCTGAGCATGTGTGAACTGCCCTTTCTCGCCTGCATCAAGAGCCTGTCCCAGTGGGCTCCTGTGTGCACTGCTCGCCCTTATGCTGGAACATGAGTTCTAATAAGGCTTCTTCCAGACAGGTTTTATTTTGCCTCCTCATGACTTCTGTCATGGTAGAGCAGGCTGACCTGCGTTGGTAACACTAACAGCTGCTGGCACTGAGGGGGGCCAGAGGCGGGCTGGTAACACTAATGGTGGCTGAGAAATGGCAGAGAGATGGACAGTAGTGGAGAGTTGAGAGCTGCCAACTGTGACTCCTTGTGGGAAGCAGACTGGGCTGGGGCATTGTCCTAAACCAGGGGTCTGCTCTCTGGGAGCTGCCCTTAGTCACCTTGGGAGGGGCTTGCTCCCTCACCAGCAAAACTGTTTTCATTTTGCCCGGGGCCTCTCCCTACCTCGCCCTAAAGGAAGTATTGTGAGAGACAAAAACTTGTCCTTGAGAGTTACAGCTAGTCTTTAGCATAAGAAACCTGTAAGCTGCCTAGGAGGAAGTTTAGTAGATTCTTAAATGTTCTCTGGCAGATACCTTTATCTTTGCATTAAGATTGTGCTAACCTTCCAGGCTTTGTCATTATTCACCTTATCGATTGTAAAATTTTTCATGTGGGCACGCCCTACCTAGAAATACTATAAAAGAGCACTGTAAAATAAACTCAGGGTCCTGCTCAGTATTGACTGAGAGGCCCTCCCGATCCCATCTTTATCTGTCTTGTGTTTTTCTTAATCCTCACCCCCTGACTCAGGTACTGTCCGATTTTGCCGGCTGGCCCCGGCAACTGTGAGAGTGGCAAGAACTGCTGATACTAAACTGACATCACACGAACCCGCAGCCAGCTGGGAACTTGGTGTATGGTAACAGGGCAGCAGAACTTTGGTGAGGGGCACTACAGCCACGTGACCTTAGGAGGCAGGGCCTATGGGAGGAGCTGGTCACTGGGGCTGTGACTTGGTGGGGGTACATCTCCCTCCTTGTTTCCTTCCTTAGCGCTCTGCTTCCTGGTTGCCATGACATAAGCCATTCCTTGCCATGCTGTCCTGCCTTGGAGCCAGTGGACCACAGACTGACTGCACAAGCCCAAATGGATTCTCCTTGTTGACGCTGTACATGCCATATACTTTGTCCCAGTGATGAGAATGTGGCTAATGCAAATTTTACTGCCAGAGGAGTGAGGTAGTTCCTATGACACTAACTCAGTATGTGGTTCAGAAACCTTTAGAACTGGTTGGGAAGAGAAGTTTGGAAAGATTTGGAGATGCCAGCTAGAGAAGCCGTGCAATATTATGAGCCAAATCTGGCGTGCTGGCTAGAACTCACAAGACCTGAATGTTGATAAAGATGCAGATGGTCAAGACCAGGCTTTGATGGTTTCAATTGCAAATGGGGAATCCATTGGCAGACTCCACTGTGATCTGTCAGAAAATTTCTATACATTTTGCGCAGGTCCTGAGACTTTCTGGGAGACTGAGATTAAGTGTGGCAGAGGAAATTTCAAGGCAGCCTGATATTCACACTGTGCAGCATGGGCACATTAGATGCTTTTAGCCAGCTCTACATTGTGAATCAAGCAAATAGCTCAGCTGAATGATTTTTAAAGTTTTGGCAGAGAAGAACTTGCTTGCCAATAATATTAGGATTAAAAAGAAGCCAAGTATTTCACATCAGGACTATAGGACAGTTGTGTTGAGGGCATGTGAGGTATCAGCAAGGCCTCATCCTTTGCAGGCTCAATAATACAAATGTAGGGCCGGAGATTTAGCTCAATGGTTCCGGCACCTGCCTAGGAAGCGCAAGGTTTGATCCCTGGTGACCACATATAACAATCAGGTGTGGTGACTCGTGCCCACCAGCAATCAATACCACATACCTCAGTGCCAAGCGTGGTAGCTCACGCCTGTAATCCCAGCTCTCGGGAGACAGAGGCAGGAGGATTGCTGAGTTTGAGGCTTGCCTGAGCTACATAGTGAGCTCAGGGCCAGCTTGAACCACAAAGTGAGACGCTATCTCAAAAAAAAAAAGTAAAAAACAAAAACAAAAACAAATGTAGAACTCTTTCCTTTGAAAAGAGGCTCCAGGACAACTTTTTAATGAAAGTCTGCCTAGGAAATTGGTTTCCCATGATTTATTTCCTAGTACCTAGTCAGCCAGGTTCTTGGAGGCCTCTGCAATTATGATCCAAAGTGGCTGTCACTCGAGCTAGTGGCAGACCTTGGTATCATCTATATGGTGATTGTTTTACAGGCATGCAGAATGCAAGAGTTGGTCTTATGTCCCCAGAGCAGGGAACAGAAAGCTGTGTCAGCCTCCACAGGGGGAAACACCAGCCCTTGCCTAGTTGCTGGTGGGAGGGCAGATCCTCAGGACAAGAACATAACAAGTTTAGACCCTATAGTGAATTCCTCAGCCTGTTTCCCTAAAAGAGTGAAGGCCGCCCCGCATAGAACTGCCAGTAGGGAGAGGAAAACCAGATTTCTGGAGTGCCGTGAGATGCAGCCTGGACTAACACTGGCATCAGGACCCAGTGGCAGCAAGCTCCTCTCCCCATGGCCAGACAATACATGAAGTTTGTCTGAAGTCTGTAACACGGGCCACCCCATGGGCAAAAACCATGTGATGGGACTCTAGGAAAGGCCTGGAGGGGTGTCCTCGGTGGTCAGAGGAGAGGCATCTGTGGCTCACTGTTGATGAACTTTAAAGTGGCCACAGCTGCACTGTGGACATTTTCAGGGTGGCCGTGTGAAGTCCACCCTGTGGTCACATCCTGGAGCCACAGGTTCCCATGCCGGGGGAGAAG
This sequence comes from Thryonomys swinderianus, assembly GCA_004025085.1. Classification (NCBI taxonomy): domain Eukaryota; kingdom Metazoa; phylum Chordata; class Mammalia; order Rodentia; family Thryonomyidae; genus Thryonomys; species Thryonomys swinderianus. Next base: position 42,301 of record PVIC010008801.1, read on the forward strand.
GAGCCTTAGCTAAGGGCATGCATGGGCTTCACAGTATTTGGCTGCTGGATCAGACCCTAGGAGAGCTCATTTGGAAGGTGGGGAGACACGGCTAGGAAGCCCAGGGGCAGCTGAAGTCAGCTGCAGGAATGGCATGGGGGTGGGATGGGGGCTGCTTGGAGTCTCCCAGAGAAGAGACCAATGGCCGTGGGCAGCACACTGTGGACAGGGTGTTGGCATCCTCTTCGGCTGGCAACCTGTGAGCTCGTACAATGGGTAGAGGGTCATGGGCGCAGCAGGGGAGTTTCTGCCACCCACAGGCCAGGAAGAGAATATGGACTCTGTTACTCGGGAAGCCAGGAGCTTGCTGAGAGCTGCTTTAGGGATCATGTGCATTTCCAGAGCCCTTGATGATAAATGTCTATTCACATGTTATATATTTGGTGCATGGGTCAAACCTGTTATACTGTTTGTTTGTACTAGGGATTGAAGTCAGGATGTGTGCTTTTCAGGTAAGCACAGTGCCACTGAACCTATGTCTTAGGCCCCAAATTTAATGTATTGTTAAGACTGCCTAACTCCTTACTGGCCTTTGGCTTTTTGGAGACAGGGTCTCTCTTTTTAGTTCAAGCTGGTCCTGAGTTCACTACGTAGCCCAGGCAAGCCTGGAACTCACAGGAATCCTCCTGCCTCTGTCTCCAGAGTGCTGGAATTGTAGGCGTGAGCCATCACACCCCACACTGTAGTGTGTGGTACTGACTGCTGGTGGGTGTGAGTCACCACGTCCAATATTGTTGTATATGGTTACCAGGGATGAAACTAGGGACCTTGCACTTGCTAGGCAGGCACCGGAACCACTGAGCTAAATCTCCAGCCCTCTTTTTTCTTTTGAGACAGGGTCTCACTTTGTAGTTCAGGCTGGCCCTGAGCTCACTATGTAGTCCAGGCAAGCCTCGAACTCAGCAATCCTCCTGCCTCTGCCTCTCGAGTGCTGGGATTACAGGCGTGAGCCACCACGCCCGGCATTGTGGTATGCGGTGTTGATTGTTGGTTACCGGGGATCGAACTCAGGACCTTGCACTTGCGAGGCAGGCACCGGAACCACTGAGCTAACCCTCCGGCCCAATTTCACAGAGAGATGATTCACATTCTGTGGATGACCAGTGATCTTGAACCTTTTTTCATATATTTGTTGTTTCTACTCCTTCATCTGAGAAGGGTGTACTAATTTGAAATGCCCATTTTCAGATTAGGTCTTTAAATTGGAAGTTGATTTTTTGAGTTCTTTATATATTCTAGATATTTTCTTTTGTCTGAAGAATAGCTGGCAAATTTTTTTTTCCACTCTGGACTGTCTCTTCACTCAGTGTTTTCTCTTGCTGTACAAAAGCTAAAATCCCAGTTATTGATTTTTGGTAATAATTTCTGTGCAATCAGTTTTATTCATAAAAATCTTTGCTTAATGTCTGAGTTTTACCTATCCTATCTTCCAGCAGATTTGGTGTTTCTGTATTAATATTTATACCTTTGATCCATTTCAATTTTAGTTTAGTGTGTGATGAGAGATAGGGTCTAGTTTTAATCTTTGGCATAGGAAGGTTTTTCTAGCAGTATTAAAGAGGCTATCTTCCGGTGAAGATGTGGGGCCAAAGAAATTCAGGCCAGAACTTGAGGATTCTTGGAGCTTTTCGGGATGCAGGGTACAGATCAGGACCCAGTGTAGGAAGGAGGTGCGTCCCTGTCTGTGTGAACTGCCAGGGAGGCAAATGGATTAGGGCAGAAAACAGCCATGGTTCCCAAGGACAGGGTGGGGTAACTCTTAACAGGTGAGAGATTTCTTTTGGGGGATGATGAAAATGTTCTGGAATTAGATAGATCTGATGCACGCACAATCCTGTAAATATGCTAAAATTCACTGAATTAAACACTTAAATGGTGAATTTATGGTGTTAGATTGTGTCTTGACACTTTTTTTGCAGTGCTGAAGATTAAATTTAGGATTTCATGCATGTGAAGTAAGCACTCTATGCTGAGCTACATCCCCAGCCCTTTTCATTTTGAAACAGGGTCTAAGTTTCCCACACTAGCTTTGAACTTGAGAGTGCCCCAGAGCTGAGGTATGTGGCATCACGGCTAGCCAAGCATGTTTTTAATCCATGAAGACCAGATTTGCAAATCACCTAAAATGATCAAAGTAATAATCTTTAGTCTACCAGTGTGACAGTGGAAGAAAAAAATAGGCCCAAAATATGATCCTCACCAAATAATGTATCTGTATGGATAAATTAAAAGGAGCTCAGAGGCTGAGTATTAAGGAAATGAACTCTGGAACTAAGAGAGGGTGCTGTACTTAACAGAAGCCCTCAGGTGTAAAAGCTTGACCATGACACAGGTTGGAAGGAATGCAAGGGGCCCAGCACTCTCAGATGCTGCTAATAGACATGTAGGAATCAACCACACGGGAAAGTCTGGCAGTTTCTTCAAAGGGAAATGTGCAGCCTAACCCATGATGCAACCATCCTCACCCAAGGTAGTCAGCAGGAGGGATGAAACCACACATCCACACAGACTCAGTCCTGAACAGCTAAGCAGTGGAGTCCACTGGGGGCTCCATCAACAAGCGAATGCATAAGGAGATCGCGTTTTACCCCATAGTAGACCTTTTCTATCGGGGGGGAGGGGAGAAAGAGCCACCAGTACAAGCAACAACATGGATGAGTCTCCAGTAAGAGTGGCAACAGAGATGATGTGCTGTATGGCTCATTTTATAAAATGGAAAATGCAAAACTGTAGTCACAGGAAAGGGTGTTTGGTGGTGGGTGTCAACAGAGAAAGAGAGGCCACAAAAGGAATGAGGGAACTTCAGGGTGGAGATGTTTGTCATGCTGGGGATTCGGGTGCTGCAGTAAGTATACACAGTTGTCAAAATGCGTCAAAACACAAGCATGATGGCTCATGCCTGTATTTCCAGTACTTGGGAGGCAGAGGCAGGAGGATTGCTGTGAGTTCAAGGCTTGCCTGGGCTACATAGTGAGCTCAAGGCAAGCCGGAACTGCAAAGCAAGACCCTATCTAAAAAATAAATAAATAAGGGCAGGAGCAGTAGCTCAATGGTAGAGTGCTCCCCTAGCACTCATGCAGCCCTGGGTTGGTCCCTAGCACTGCAAAAACAAAAAACAAACGCGGTTTAATATGTAGTTTGAAAAATGTGATAAAAATATACAGGAATATTTAAGCAAAAAATTATCACAGTAAAAGATGCATTACCATGAAACCCGTCAACATCCTCCCCCTTGCTTTGTTTCTTTCTTTCTTTCTTTTTGAGACAGGATCTTGCTTTGTAGTTCAGGCTGGCCCTGAGCTCATTATGTAGCCCAGGCAAGCCTGGAACTCAGCAATCCTCCTGTCTCTGCCTCCCGAGTGCTGGTATTACAGGCGTGAGCCACTATGCCCGGCTCTCCCCCTTGCTTTAAACATATGCGTGCCACCACTCTTGGCACTTCCAAAGCATGTCCGGAGCTATCTTTCGTGTTATGAGGTGGGATCAAAAGTCCAGTGAATGCTGCTGCTGGCACCATCCCACAGAAGGCAGCGTGTGAAGACACACCGGGTCTTCGTCCGCCTTATTTATAGGCCCGACACTGTGGACTTCTGGTTCTTCCCCAAAGTCAAAATGACCATGAGAGGGAAATGTGTCAGTCAACTCAGGAAACCAAGGAAGCCACACGGTGCAACTAGAAGCATGAGAACTTCCAGGCCAGCTTCAGGAGGTAGCAAGAATAGTGTGATAAGTGTGCTAAAAGGAGGGAGATTACTGGCAATGTCTTTACTGTAATACATTTATTTTGAAAAAATGAGTATTTGCTATATTTTCCCACTCTACTGTGTGCTGTATGTCAACTACCTTTATGAATCTGTAAAAGGATGGAAAAGTGGGCCGGAGATTTAGCTCAGTGGTTCCAGTGCCTGCCTCGCAAGCGCAAGGTCCTGAGGTCGATCCCTGGTAACCACATACAATGCTGGGCGTGGTGACTCACGCCTACCAGCAATCAATATCACATACCACAGTGCCAGGCGTGGTGGCTCACGCCTGTAATCCCAGCACTTGGGAGGCAGAGACAGGCGGATTGCTGAGTTCCAGGCTTGTCCGGGCTACATAGTGAGCTCAGAGCCAGCCTGAACTACAAAGCGAGACCATCTCAAAAAAAAGAAGGAAAAAAAAAAAAAAAAAGAGTACCCATGGGAACCTCCTTGAGGAGCTGGGGCTCAGCTCACAGGTGGAGCCTTCCCAGTATGTGAAACTCTGCGCCCCCACAGCCCCAGGGGAGTCCTCAGATCTTGGGTGCCCCTGGTTCCACAGCCAGGGCAGGTTACAAGGCCCACTGCAGACACCACAAACTGCACGGTGGCAGGGCTGTGGGAGTCAGCAGCAGGACACTGGGCACTGATCTGTGTATGCAGTTTTATTCCAGGGAATGATACAGGTCAAAACTTCGGTCTATGGGAGTCTGGGTGAGCGGCTGCTTCTTCTTTTTCCAAGGTTCAGGGCATAACTGGCTGTTGCTCCGACTGCCTGTACCCCAAGGGTCAGCTACTGGGGAGGCCGCAGGGTTATATAGTTCTTCCTCTTTGCTGCTAGTGGCCTCATCCCCTTGTGCTAGGGATTGAATTCAGGACCTTGCACTCGCCAGACAGGCGTGGTACTGAGTGACATCCCCAGCTCTCCTTGCTACTAGTTTCACAGGGGTGTGGGCACATGCCAAGTTTTTCTTTCTTTTCCTTGGCACTGATGGGGGTCTGTGACCGTGTGAGTTGGTTTCTGGAAGCTTCCTGTCATTCTTAGAACCCTGCTGCATCCATGTGCTCATGCTTCTTCTCCACAGCCCCACTGGATAGAGCTCAGGACTTCTTCCCAGCTCCGCTCCATTCCTTCCACATATTCAAAAAATCTCCCAACCTATTTGTTCTTAATTTTTTTTTTTTTTTTTTTGCTTTTTGGAGACAGGGTCTTGCTTTGTAGTTCAGGCTGGCCCTGAGCTCACTATGGTGCCCAGGCAAGCCGCCACGAACTCAGCAATCCTCCCGTCTCTGCCTCCTGAGTGCTGGGATTACAGGCGTGAGCCACCACGCCCAGCATTATATGTGGTAACCGGGGATCGAACTCAGGTCCTTACGCTT
>PVIC010008802.1:0-47053 GCA_004025085.1 Thryonomys swinderianus
AGTTGCTCTGTAACAAATCTGACTTTTTTACAGTGCTGAGAATTGAAGCCAGGGCCTTGGCGCTGGGCTATACTCTAGCCTTTTTTAATTTTTTATTTTGTTACAAGGTCTCACTAGCCCAGGTTGCCCAGGTTGGACTCAAACTTATGATCCTGCTGCCTTAGCCTCTTACAGTGCCGGGATTACAGATGCACCCAGCCACAACTGGGTCAAACCAGAACTTTCAAACTCAACAACCTACTGAGATTAAGCAGAAAAATGAGTACAGAAAGGTAGATACAGGAGAAGATTTTTTAAAAATAAGCAAAAACGTGGGTGACTCCATTGGAGGAGATGTTTGCTACAGGGTTCCAGCTGGTGGCTGCTTTGTGGATCAGGGGTCAGGTACTGTTGGACCTGCTGGACTGCTCAGAAATGCAGTATGTTTACTAGTATATAAATATTGCTCATCATGTCCCTTTGCCCTTCTGCCAGCCACAACCTGTTTAGAGTGAAGTCCTCTTTCTTGCAAACCTGCAGTTTCACTGGCCATTAAGAAGGTCCCCAAAAGGGTCCTGAGTGTCCAAAGGTGACTCCTTGAGGTCCCACACAGGATTTTGTGGTTCATATCAATCTGAAGTTTAACTAGCTCTTTGTGCTCCCCTGGGGGCTTCTGCCCCCAGGTATATAGAACACCTTCCCACCAAACTCTTAAGTCTCACTCAGAGCCTGTTTTACAAACACCTGTTTTAGAAGCAAGACCAAAAAGGTTCCTTTTTACACTCCTTCATACTTCCAACCTACTGAGTTCTACAAATCAAGTGAAATTCTTTTTCTAAAACTTTTTAATTGAATTCTTTATTGGTACATTTTATATACAGTTCACAATCACACAAAACCCAGGGCTGCAAGGCACTGGGACCATAAGAGAGAAGCTCCTACTTTTCCAACATCACTAGCGGCTGACACCTTAGGCTTTCTAATGCCTGGCTGTGGGAACCTGGAAGGGGCGTAGAGCATGGCTGCAGGTGTGCGAGGGTGTGCGGGCTCAGAGGCCTCCCCGTGCTAGGCGGGCACCAGAGCAGCTCTGACAGCAGTCACAGAAGAGCCTCCCAGGACAGGGGAGAAAGAAGGGCTCTGAGAGTGCTTTCACAAAGCCCGCGGAGGTGCCTTTTATGCTCTGCCATCTGTCATCACAAAATTCACAACAGCTCCCTTAGTCTCACGATATGGACGTTTCTGCAGAGGTCACCCAGAGAGGTTCAGACGTCCTGACAGCAAAACAATGCTCAGCAAGGTGAAGACCTGTGAGAAAATCCTGCTAAACAAACACCAGGGGTCAACGGCTCAGAAAGCGAGATCCACTGAAACCCACTAATTGGAAATAATTCCAAGTTTTTCAGACATTACGTAGTGACAATAAGGTGCAAACACCGGATTAGTGACCTCCAAAAGACAGAGAGCTTTTGTTCCATCTTTGTAAGAGCAGAACTTAACCCCATGTTTTGAAATTCTCATCAACTGCTCTGTGTGAATTTAAAAGTTTACTGTTTAACAATGTGGCTGGGGTTAGATTTTGAGATTCTCCATCCCAGGTCAAGAAGCAGAGGTAGAAGTGATGAGAACAGGACAGACACTGCCCTGCAAGTAGCAGAAAGAAATCTCATTCTGGTCTTTCCAAGAGTTAATTAGCCAAATGGGCGCCGTATATTTTGGACCCTATTGGAAAAACCATTTGTATTTCTAGTTGGTTTGTGTTTTTTTTTTTGTAATGATTATCAGTTTTGTCAAGCCATATTTGTCAAGGGTTTTCACTTTTAATTTTATTTTTTGTATTTTAACTATCCCAGAGAATTTCCAGTGAGCTTTCAAAGCAACCAAAAAGAATGTAAAAGTTTTCTCAAAGTTCCCAGTAAGTCTGGTACTGGGTCTGATTTGGGAGGCAGGAAGATTGTGCAGAAATCAACACTGAAACAAAACGTTCTTTTTTTTTTTTTTTAACTAAAACCAAAGGACTACATTATTCCTAGAAGTCTTAATAGGATTTACTGCCACCTTTGGCTCAGTATTTACACTCACTTCCCACCTGGGAGTACAGGGGAGCCTGTGGATAAAGGGGGGATATTTTAATCAACCAGCTCCATCTGTGGTTCCCTGAGATACAGGTAAGCCTAGCGCCATTTCCTGGGTGCTCTTTGCCAGGTTGTCTGTGACATGCTCGGCTTGTACAGAAACACCAGCTGTGACCCCCCAAGTCTGCCTCCCTCTCTGGAACTCCAGCTCTGTGCGCTGCAGACCTGGGGAGAGTTCTAACCCGAGGTGTCAGGGACCTTTCCCTAGGTCTCTGAACAAGAGTGTAAGACAGCTGTTCAGGATGAAGCCCCTATCTACACACAAAAGGAAAGATGTACTGGCTCAGAGAACAAGGTGTGAAACTAGTGGTGTAAAATCACAAATAAGAAGCAGGAAAGGAAAGATGGGGTAGGGGCAGACAGCTGTGTGTGCTGGTCTAGGGACTGGAGTGCCTTTATGTCAGAGGAAGGACAAGGGACGGGGTTCCCACAGGCTCCACTCACTGCCTCCTCTCTTCCCTCTCTGGTCAAACTGAGGGAAGCCAGGGTAGTTCAAGCATAATGCCACAGGGCAGGAACCTTAGGAGCATCACACTCCTTGCTCTGGGGTGCCCTGGGATGCCGCACACCTTGTAACCACAGGCCCCTCAGTAGGTAAAAACCTCACATCTGCTATTTCACCCTCCTGGCTGCAGAGTGCCCTACAATAAGATTCCACAAGTTGGACATGGAGTCAGTTTTCACCACTGGTAAAACCCTTTGCCATGCAGCACAGTCAACAGCAGCTGTGTTTGCTCCACCCTTCTCCCTGGGCGCCCAGTTGGTTTTCCTCCTCTCCTTCCTCCAGGTGTGCTTCTGCCCCATAAGTCTCCCTTTCATAGTGTCCTGATGAATGGATTGTCTGTGTTTTCTTTTGCATTCTTTTTAATGGCCTGGACTATCCTCTAGCGACCCAGCTGTGCGTGTCAAATAAAATGTATTGGGGTTGGATGGGTTCTCACGTCGCACTGAATTGCACAGCACGTGAAACAAAGGACACCTAACCACAACATTCACATTCTAGAAAGCTACGCTGCGAAATAGTACAACTGCTACATAGGCCGGCCAGGCCACACAAGTGTAGTCAAATGCCATCACTTTGTGTCATTACTCCATTCTCTTTCTCTCTCTTTCTTTTTTGTAAAGATTCTTCAAAAATAGTTATGCAAAAATTTCCGTTTTTAAACTCACTGTGCAAACACAAACACATCACAGAGTGCAGGCAGATAAAATCAGGTCACACTGGATGTATCCTGAACACACAGCTACCACTGATTCAGCTTTGCAATTTGACCTTTAACTGTCATATAGAAATAGAAAGGTGCAGTTAGAGAAATGGTGAATCTGTTATGTTACAAACAAAGGTACCGCCCCACATAAACCAGTGAATGCTCTTCAAATGATAAAATGTTTCAAAACCAAAGGAAAATAAGAAGGCAAACTTCCTGTTTCAGATGCATGGAGGAAGAGGGGTCTTTAAATGTGTAATAAAACAGGTGGCTTAAGAAACTCAGAAAAGGGTGCATGGAAATACACTCTGGCTGCCACAGTGATATTTTACAGAAATAACATTTGTATTTTGTTCCGTAACTAAATGAAATCAGCTAAAGCCATAGGGAAAGTACATATGTTTGTAACCCAGCCCACAGGCAACTTGTTACATCTGATTTTCTGTTCTGGTTAAAAACATCTCGCTCTTCAGCCTGCTGGTGCATAGACCCGCACAGCTGAGGACAGATGTGGCTAGCAACGCCTTGCGAAACGAATGCCAAGCTGCAGACCGCTACCACAGGCTCGCACACCTGCAGGTGACATCACCAGCTCTATCTCACCCAGAAATCTATTAACACGCAGAAACAGGTGTCGCCAAACCAAAACCCACTCTTAGAAAGCGTTCGCCTCATCAGCCTGAGAGTGGAAATAACATGATGCTGAACTTCCCCTCACCTCCCATGTCTGTCCAAGGGCCAGGGAAGATCCTTCAGTCCTTCCAACTTCCCAGGGTGCCCGTACACTATCATCCCAGGGACCCTAAATCAAACACTTCACAGAAAACCCTATTTCCTGGATATGCATTTTCCTTTTGTGCCCCGCTAACTTTTGCAAATCTTTAGCAAAAAATTAGTTAATGTCAACCCAGTCTCCATTAATTTCTTGTCCTTGACAATGCTTTCTCCTTTCTGTTTGCAAGGAGGTGTATAGGATGTAGTCAACATATGCAACAGCACATTTTAAAATGAGATATACTCCATACTCCAACAGGAAATGAAGAGATGAGTTAAGTTGTCGAAATGTTGATAAATTATAGAAACTGAGAGGTAAGTAATTAGGAATCTACTCTTACTTCCCTCTTGTGTGTGGTTTTTCCATCATGAAAGTATCTTTTAAATATGCAGCAACATTTCCAGCTGTTAGCCCAGCCCCTCCCCCATCCTCCTGTCACAGAATTCTGTAGAATCCGTCAACCGCCATGGATCCACTGTGCTCACTCGCCCAGTCACAGTCCACTTCCACTTGCCAGTGATGGTTTTAATAATGGACAGATGGGTTTTTCTGGCCAATGAAAACTGAGGGGAAGATTCTGGAAGTGTTCTTGGAAAAAAATTTTCATGCTGCTAAAAAGTGACATATAGGAACAGATGGGTCCTCCTCTACTGCTAAATCTTATTATATCTGCCAGTGGCAGCAAGAACTTCACAGCCATTGTGTGACCATGAGAGAGTTAGGCAAAGACAAAACTGTCATGCCATGGGTTGCAGAGAAGAAAGATCAAAACAACTCCTATCCTTGATGATGGCATTAAGCCACAAAATAACTGCCCCCAAACTGCCTTACTTCAGGAATCAACAGTAAGGAAACAATCTACTTACTGTCTACAATTGTGGAACCAGAGCTTCCTGTTATTCAAAGCTAAGGGCATCCTACCTAATAAAAAATAATTGTTGAACAAATGAAGGAAGAGCCTGACAGGCACATTAGAGTCTTAACACCATTACCAGAGTCTTAATAAAGTTGGACCATTGTACTTCCATGCAAGAATTGAGATTTACATTATATCCCCATTGAATATAATCTCCCATCGTTTATGTCATGTCATATATTTTATATTTAATTTCCTTGGCAAACAATCACGTATACCCTGTATCTTCTCTTGTAAAGTTGCTTCTTTTATTTGTTCAGTGCATTTCTCAAGCAGTATCTCATACTCACAGCAATGCCAGATGCCAAGTGATTTCTAGTATTATGGAAAGAGTCTGGTCTTTATTAAAGTAGTGGTGTGGCCTTGGACAAATTCCTCAACCTCTGAATATTGATGCCCTTGTCTCCAAAGCAGAATTAGCAACATCTATCTTAGGAGCTGTGACAGTTAAATGAGGACACATTCAAGGAGTTTGTTGTCTAAAGTACTGCATACAGTAGCTTCTTCTAGTTCAAGACTATTATAAGGAAAGGAAGACTTATCAAATGGAAGGCCTACTGTATTTTTTTCTTCTAGTCTTCCTTTCAGATACATAATTATTTTTCAGATGTAATTTTTTTTAAAGAAACAAATATAAAAGTAACAGTTGAAGGACCTCCTAAAGAACTGTATTTCCTTTTATCCCTACCTCTTTCCTCACAGAAGAGTTGCAACTAAAAAGAAGATTCTGGAAGGTTTGCTTTCAAACAAAACAGATTCCTTGGAGGTCATTCAATTACCTCAGAGTTGAGAGAGTTTCCTGGAGTGCAGGTTGCTAATTTCCTCACCAAGGCCCAACCTCTTGGCTGTCAGTGTAACATATCCCAGTGACACACTAAGCAGGGTAGTGATCTCTGACTTTCTGATCCCACACCAAAGGGACAGGGACCATTGGCAAAAATGGAGATTAAGAAAAGCCTCGTGCTTCTGGGGTCACTGAGGCAAGGCTATGCATCCACCAGGGCTGAGCTGGAGCTTTCCAGATCTTTTCTTGGTAATCAGCCTCAATGGACTCTGCCATATCATCCTACCAAGTTACAGTCTCTGTGATGCTACTCCATTTTATTCAGTTGCTGCTTAAAAAGTTTACTTTAGAAGGAAATTTTCCATCAGCACTGACTGTCCTTCCAACTCTGATGAGGCAAACATCACTCAGTCCCCCTGCTGGTTGCAAACAAGCACAGCTTTGAACCACAGGAAATTACACTAACACTCTTAGTCCTGGACATGTGCTATGGAAATATTCCACTGGTTGGGAGCCAGAGGCCTGAATTCAAATCCCAAATCCACCAGGATAGAACCACTTTCACAAGGATACAATGGAGCTCTGCGTGCATGATCAAAGAAAGCCAAAAGCAGAGGGAGTCTGGAATCTGTACTGTTAAAAAGAAAGCATTAAGCAGATTAAATTTAGCAGAGTTTATTTGAGCAAACTAACAATTGATGAATTGGGCAGCAGCCTAGTCCAAAAAATGGTTTGGAATACTTCATCTTGCCACTTGGGCAGGCTGAAGTTATAGCCAGAGAAAGTGACCTACAGAAAGACCCTGATTGGCTGCCCTAGCATTTGCCTTACACAGTCATCTCTGGAAAGCTTTCAGACTCTGATTGGCTGGAGGTTCAGCTATTATCACTGGCTGAGATTGAGCTACTTACTTAAAGAATATACTAAAACCGGGCATGGTGGCTCACACCTGTAATCCCAGCACTTGGGAGGCAGAGGCAGGAAGATTGCTGAGTTTGAGGCTTGCCTGGGCTACATAGTGAGCTCAGGGCAGCCCGAACTACAAAGCGAGACCCTGTCTCAAAAAAATTAAAAATAAAAATAAAAGAAGAATATACTAGGGCTGGAGGTTTAGCTCAAATGGTACCACACCTACCTTGGAATCACAAGGGCCCCTGGTACCACAAAAAAAAAAAAAAAAAAAAGAAGAAAGAAAAAGAAAGAATATACTTTGGATTAGGTTATAGTCTGTTTATAGATCAAGTTAGGTAACAGTTCATTATGTACAGAAAGGACTCTTAGTCAAACCTAAAATAGATATGGAGGTAGTATCTACTCTTGTATCTAATAAGGCTAAATAAGGTAATATCTAATAAGGTTAAATTTAATTTCATTTAGCAATACAACATTGCTTGCTGGATCCTCTATCCACTATCTGCCAGCAAATCTTTTCTTTGTCTTCTACAAGTTATCTTCAGTCCATTCTGTGGACCCTGGCAGTACATACACACACACGTGCACACACCTCAGTATATCAAGTGCTTCCCTCATCATCCTTTGGCACTGTAATCCCACCAGCATAGTGTGTTTTGCCTTTATCTAGGACATGGTAAGTAATCAATAGTGCCAGTTGAATAGACACAATATATTCAACTAGAGATTTTCAAGAGAACAAACACCTCCAGTTCATTTCATTATCTTTTTAAGATTAAAAAAGGGAGAGAGGGAGAATGGGAATAGAATAGTCAAAGTAAAATAATCAATTACTTCCCAATAACCTAACACATCTTTCACATTAACAGGCCAAGATATTCCCATGATCCTGAAAACCAAACCAGGTAACAGGGCGAGCTGGCTCCAGAGAAGGACCATGAGTGCTGTTGTTGATTTTTTTCTATCTTTGTATCATTGTACAGACAATCATAAATGGATATTGTGTGAACTAATATTTTGGAGGGGCCACCATTCTTTGCTACCCATGGGTGTGAGTAGTTGAAACTGATTTAATACCTATGCTTAAACAAAGAAAGCCAACATAGAGAACAAAGGAAAACATTTTCAGGGATACTGGGGAATGTTTAATCATCACAGAAGCCAACACAATACATGAGTTTCTAAACAACAGAGTTGATTCAGTCTTTGCTACCTGAGCATTGTGTGTGAGTGTGTGTGTGTGTGTGTGTGTGTGTGTGTGCGTGCATAATCTTTAAGCTCTGAAGATCGAAAGAGGAATAGATAATGCACAGTCCTTCAGGGGCTTTCTGTGTAGGGCATTTCTCTACCAGAGCACTGTTCACATATTAAGCCAGATGACTTTGTTGTTTCATGCTTTGTAGGGTGGTGAAGTACACCCCTGGCCCTCTCCCTTTTAGATGCCGTAGTAACTTCTCCCAAATTAAGACAGCCAAGAATTTCACCAAACACCCTTTGGAGACAAAATTTTCCCAAGTGGGACCCAGTACACACTCACAGGGTTGGGATGTGGATGAGGGGTACTTGTTCCCCAGAAGGGGGTGTACCAGGGAATCCTACAGATGCCAACATATACATGTAGCTTTTCCTTTCCTTCAAGCACCCACTCACCATCTGCCTCCACCATGAACCCTAAGAAGAGGTAGACAGAGGAAGAAGACATTGGCAGAAACTGTCACATTCTACCTTCTGAAAGGCCAGGGAATGTAAATGAACATATGTACTTCTCTACCTGGCACTTGAGGCTGTACCAACCACAACGGGAAGCAAAATCTAAGTGATAAGACATCTCAGGAAAAATAGAAAAGAACTGCCTTGGCATGACTCCATTCACACTGGGCCCATAGCAGGTAGTGTGCGGGCTGTCCCCTTCAGAGCATCCCCAGAGGCCCAGGCTTCTGTGTAATCAGAAGGCTGTTCAGTATTTGAGTTGTAGGACATCTGAGCCACACTTGAGGCCAATGTATGACTTGTACAGCAAACGCTGCCTGTAAATAAGGTATCTTCACCAGACTGGAAGGAGGCAACCTAGAATATTCTGTGACTATATGAATAGGGTCTACAAGTTTTGTGTTGTTGATTTAACTATACATTAAAACTTGAAAAGGGGCTCTTCAAGGCAGAGTCTAGAACAAACCCAGGTTTGCAGGTAAGGCCATAAAATATCAGCCTGGGATTTAGGTTGTCAACACATCAACCTGTTGGGCAGAGGCACAAGCAGGACAATGGTCACTGTCACACCACCCACTGGGCAGCAGTGACTTGGTACCACTCAAGAAAACACACTGAAGAGAACCACAGGCCTGGTGGCCCTCCTGCAGTTTCCTGCCATGCTCCGTCATGAGGCTGGGCTGTCAGGCACACTGGTTGGACCAGAGCTGGGGCAGAATGACAATAACTGTGCTACTGGCTTTGTTATGGCTCATCTCCCTCTCCCCCTGCTGAGTGCTCCCTACTCCCTGCCATGCTTAAAGAAAAAAGCGGCATTTGCCAAGTGGGTATTGGGGTGACACCTGCTGCTCTGCTGGAACAGAACACAAAGCTGCTTTTCCATTGGTGAAAACTAGAAACAACTGCACCCTGTTCTTAGGGTCTCCAAGGAGTGGTCAGCATAGATGAATTTTCCAGACGGATGAAAGTGGCAGCATCTCACAGAGTGTGACCTTGGCGAACTGCACCAACTCCATAGCAGGAAGGAAGCCAAGACTGGCACTTTGTCCCAGCACCTCCTGGGACTTAGGGGACCCTTAACTGGAAAGGAGCTCCACTGGCCCCTCATATGTTCCTGCCTTACACCAGCCTGGTGGGTAAAAGATGAGGTCAGATCCAATTGCCTGGGGCTGAGATACCTTAGCAAGAGGCCCCTGTGAAGCCCACTCTGTCCAGGATAAGCTGGCTGACAAGACCTGACTGCACTCTGTTTATGTGGAAAGATTTAGATGGACAGGGAGCAAGGTAGAGCATAGCTACTCATCCCACACCTTGCCTTCGCTGGAAATCATAAGGTGAATCTGAGGCCTGCCTTGGGGGAAGGGAAACAACAGAATTCCAGAGGGAAAGCCCCTTCCACAGTACACAAAGGGCTGGGAAGACTACTGGGGACATGGCCTTGTATGAGGAAGTCATACCACAAAACAAGGTGCAGGGACTCCCTTTCCTCTGCGCTCTAAAAATCTAAGTTTCCTAAGAAATTAATTTAATTATAGTAAAATTTAAGAAAATAGTAGAACCATCACAATAGAGACTCAGAATGTCTGTCACCCCCAAAATTCCTCAGGATGATTTCCAGTCTGTCCCTCCATTCTCCCTTGGCATCTATGGCTCCATTGTTTTTCTGTATAGTTTTTCCTTTCCAGAATGTTGTACAAATGGGATTGCATAGCATATGCATTTTCAAATCTAAAGCAAGAGGATCGAAGATTAAAGCCCAGCGTGGACAATTTAGTGACTTAGTGAGATCCTGTCTCAGAAAAATTAAAAATAGGGCTAGAGACTCAGCTCAGTGGTTCTGGTGACTGCCTGGCAAGCACAAGGTCCCTGGTTTGACCCCCAGTAACCACAACAACAATACAGGGCATGATGACTCACACCCACCAGCAATCAGTACCACATACAACAATGCCAGGCATGGTGATTCACACCTGTAATCCCAGCACTCAGAAGGCAGAAGCAGGAGGACTGCTGAGTCCAAGGCTTGCTTGGGCTACATAGTAAGCTCAGGGTCAGCCTGAACTACAAAGCGAGGCCCTGTGTCAAAAAACAACAACAAATATTAAATTAAATTTAAAAATAAAATATTATAAAATAAAATAAAATGTAGATGAACATATGTACTTCTCTACCTGGCACTTGAGGTTGTGTACCAACCACAACAAGAAGCAAAATCTAAATGATAAGACATCTCAGGAAAAATAGAAAAGAACTGCCTCAGCATGACTCCATTCACACAGGGCACACAGCAGGTAGTGTGGGGGCTGCCCCCTTCAGAGCAGTTACTTTATTGAAGCAAGAGCTCAATAAAAAAAATTTAAAAAGTTGGGGAGTAATTCAGAGCAAAGATGCTAAGTTCAATTTCCAGTACTGTACTGAGAGAGAAACAGACAGAAAAGGAGACAGAGAGACAGACACAGAGAGAGAAAAAAAGAGAAAACTTACTAGAAATGCTTTTCCAAAGTGTCCATTTTGTCCCCCAATGGAGCTGCAATTACTCCATGTCCTCATCAGCACTTCATAGTGTCAAGACTGGTTGACTATGCTTTTCAGAGTTGTTTTGTAGGAGTCTGCACAAGTATAGATATTGAGTTTCTAAAAAAACATTCGGTTTTTTTTTGGTACTCCTCCTCTGGTTTTGTTATCAGGGTAATACTTGTTTCCAGGAATGATTTTGGGAGTATTGCTTCTTTCTCTATTTCATTAAAGAGTCTGAGGAGAAAGAGTAGTAACCCTTCTCTAATTTTTTTTAATTCTTTATCGGTACAATTTATATACATCTCACAATCACACATAATTTGTACCAATATACGACACAAGTTAATTCTCATTTTTACCCATATCCCTACCCACCCAAACCTCCCCACCCCCTATATACATGCTCTTTTATTTTCTTTCAGAATCATATTTATTTCTTCCCCTCATTACATTCCTACACCAAATTTCCTTTGGAAACTTCCCATTCTACAAAAACTGTCATACTTTCTAGAGCTCATTTGCATCTACAGGTGCTCATATCAAAGAAAAGATCTGGTATTTGCCTATCTGTGATCTATTTATTTTACTTATTAGTGTGTCCTCCAGGTGTATCCATTTGCACATAAATGAATCAATCTTATCATTCTTTATGGCAGAATAATACTCCATTTTATTTAAAAAAACACATCTTCTTTATCCACTCTCCAGTTGATGGACATTTGGGTTGTTTCCAAGATTGAGCTATCATGAACTGAGCTGCTATGAATAATGGTGTACATCTGTCTTTCCAATGTGATTTTAAAAATTCTTTTGGGTATATTTCTAGCAGGGGGATAGCAGGGTCATGTGGGACCCCTAGTCCTAGTTTTCTGAGAAATCTCCACACAGATCTCCACAATGGTTGCAAAGTCTACAATCCCACCAACAGTGGAAAAGGGTTCCTTTCTCCTCACAGCCTCGCCAGCATTTATTGTTGGTTGATTTTGTAATCGCGGCCATTCTTTGCGGAGTTAGATGAAATCTCAGTGTTGTTTTCATTTGCATCTCTCAAATGACCAGTGATGTTGAGCATTTCTTCATATGCTTCTTTTTTAAAATTCAACAGTGAAACTATCAGGGCCTGGACTTTTCTTTGTTGGTACATTTTTAATTAATTTTCAATTTTAATGGCTAATATTGGATTGTTCAATATCACTGGTCATCCAAGAGTTGAAAATTAAAATAGCACTGAGATACCATCTCACTCCAGAAAGAATGGCTCATATTAAGAAATCAACTAATAACAAATGCTGTCTGGGCTGTGGGAAAAAGGAACCCTTCTTCACTGTTGGTGGGAGTGTAGACTAGTGCAACCACCAGTCATAAAAAAGGATAAATTTGAGATGTTGATAGCTAAATAGATACACCATGAAGCTATATTCTTAAGTGCAATAAACATGACACACATTTAAATACTGGATTATTTTTCTACTGTAAGAACTTAAAATGTAAATGGAGACAAAAATGAACAATAGAAAATGGGAAACAAGAAAAACATCAAGAGGAAGAAGGAACAAGAGATAGGGAGGCAGAAAGGAAGTAAAGAAAAATTTTGAAAATGAGAAAAGAATGAAAAATTAAAATGGGCTCTTATAAATAAGGAAGGGGATGAAGGGTTGAAGGAATAGGAAGGGAATGGTTAAAAAAAAAAGAAATCAAGATACATCATGTGAAGGTACAGATTCCCTACGATGAATGTGATCATTATGTACAACTAAATTGCACTGATGTGTAATCACCTTAATTTGCATTTCCTTATTGACTAATGATGTTGGGCATCTCTTCTTGTTTTTATTTGCCACCTGTACACCTTATTTGATAAAGTAATAGCTCAAGCATTTCTGCCCATTTGTGAAGTTGGGTTGCTGTATTTTCTGTAAGACTTGTAAAAGCTCTGTGTATGTTCTGGATATAACTCTTTATCAGATATGTAGTGTGCAAATATTTTCTTCTAGTTTGTGGCTTAACTTTTCATTACTTAGCTATGCTTTTCAAAGAGCAGATGTTTATAATTTTGATAAAAATCCATCTTTACTAACTTCTTCCTCTACAGCTCATGTTTTCAGTGTCTGAAAAAAACTTGCCTTCCCCAAAGTCAAAATTACTTTCTGTTACGTTTTTAAGGTTTACAGTTTTAGATTTTACATTTAGGCTCCTAACTAATGTGTGTCACTGTTACGTGTACTGTTAAGATATGTGGTAATGTATATGGGATAATACATATATATGAATATCCCATCAACCTATATGTTTGTCCTTCACCAATACTACACTAAACTGATTATTGTAGCTTTATACTATGCCTTAAGAAGATGCCCTTTCTTCTAACACTGTTCTTTTTCAAAATTGCTTTGGCTTGTCTAATTCTGTTGCCTTTACAAATAAAATTTTGAATTAGCTTATTGATTTCTATATAAAAACTACTGTAATTTTACTATGAGTGTGTTTAATCTCTGTATCTATTTGATTTAAGTACCTCAGTCTTTCAAAAGTAAGGGAGGGGTAATTTTTTCAGAGAGATAATTATAAAAGAAGGACTGTCTCCTTCCAGACCTACATGTGCAGACAGCATGGCTCTCTCAGATGGCTTTACTTCTAGGTTATGTGTTAACACAAATGGGCCCATGTTGAGGGACAAGAAAACAACCCCCCCCTTCCACTCTGCTGCCTGAGACACACACACTGTCAAGATCTGACCTGAGAAGTACCCTGAGATCTAAAAACAAAAACGAATATGGTTCCTTGACAAATCTTCGAAAAGGAGGAAACATTCAGGAGCAACTGGAGAGCAAGCAGGAGTTCACTGATGCAGAAAGGTAGAGAGCAGTTAACTTTTCAAAGTAAGTAGCAAGGTCAAGGAGCAGAGGAGGAAAAGTCTGGTGCTAGTTGGGGATGAGCACTTGAATCCCATGCTAAGGGTCAGGGTTCTGTTCTCTAGATGTAGATACTTATAGAGGCTTCTGCACAGAAAGGCATGAACAATTCTATCTCTGAGAAAGATCTTGTTGGAAGGCAAAAGAGCCGCTGGAAACCATTTTGTGGGTGTAATGACAGGTGCATAATGAGCAGGGTTGAGTAATGTCATAGGATTAGAAGGTTCCTAAAGTATAAGGCCACTGACCTGAAGAAACGATATGACAGAGATAAGAAGGCAAAGGAATACACTTCCATCTACTTCTGCGTTACCCTACACCCTAAAGAGCATCAACCATTTTCCAGGCACATCCACAGCCCCAGGCCCAGCTTTGCCAGGAGATGTGGACAACAACCTTCAACCCTCAAGGATTTCCTAAGTAAAAGCAAAGGACTCAGATGCTAGAAAAATATTTAGCCTGCCCTTTGTGTAGAGGTTATCTAAAAAATGCAATCTTCCAAAAGATAGTTTTGCTTTACAGATTATACTACTGCAGCCAGATATTTCTTGGCAACTCTATAAATCTGGTCAGAGTCTCACTGTGAAGTTTAAAAAAGAGACAAATGGAACAACTGGCCAGAGAGCTCTAGTGACAGAACTATTCCCTGGAAAGGGAAAAAAGGGCAGAAAGGCATTTTTGTTTATTTTTACAAAATTTGGAGAACAACAGTCTCCTTCAGCTGATTCTACAAGATCAAACCAGCCTCAAATAGGAGTTGTTAGGTATCTGCTAGCACTTGTAGTCAAAATCCAATGGGCCTGAGCCCTCTGTTTCTTGTCTTTTCCTTGGTTTTATATTTCAGGATGACAATTCCATTTTCTCCTGATGCTGTCTGTCTATTCAATAAACTTCCTGATTCAGCCACAAACTTCAAACTCTGCTTCTAATCTAAATCAAATCACAAAAGCACATGATTCCCTCACTTCATGCTAGGCCATCTGGGCTCATTCAAAACAAAAACACGAATGGTCTTGAAATGACCATTTCATCACAGATTTGTCATTATGAAGGGTGCCTCAAAAACCCGGGACAGCAATTGCCAATGATGTAGAGATACCCCCTCACTCCTTTGGAGCTGATCACGTACAAGTCCCCCATTCTCACTCCTCTTGCTGCTGTTTAGGGAGGTCACACCTATAGCTCCAATATTGGCCTGGCCTCAATGGGTACTAAATTTGGCTTTTCTTAGGGTCTATGAAAAATCAATAGAAGAAAAGCCAGTTAAAGGAAAGAAATATTTTCAGGTTTTGTAGAAAAAGCATACTCCTGGAGACTTCTATTTAGCTATAACAGAACCAAATGGAAAACTCACTGCCTCTTTTATTCCTTAAAAAAAGCAACCCATGAAACAGACAAATAAAATCATTTTCTTGTGACTGGTTTACTGATCTCATCCTCTGCTTTCATGAGCTTTTCTTAGAAATGTGCACATACCTCGCACGTGCAGAAATTCCACACTGCTGGTTCATGTGGTCTTTCTGGTGGCAAAGAAGTGAGAGGTAAAGGTGAGATGCCTACTTCTGGGTCTGTTTTTCCTTTCATTGCTGCCCCAGGGTACCCACCAGGAGGAAGGGGTCCTCTTCAGACTGCTGCACTAGGTAAGGCAGAAAGAGCAGATAGATGCTTTCAATCTTAGAGAAAGGAAAAAAATAAAACACCCACACAGTAGGGAAATTGTTCCCCGCTGTGTGGGTGGTGGAGCCCCAAGAGCTGTTATCTGCAAAGGGCACTTCTGGGGGTTACCCAGCTGTTACCACCATGTGGATTCCACCCAAAAACCTCAAGCCAAATAATGTGGAATAAGCATCAAGAGACAATTTTCCACTATTTGAAAATGATTTGACCTTACCAAAATAAATGAAAACTCCACTGTAACACACTGAACTCCAGAAAGACCTGTCATTTAATTCACTGTCATAGGAGGTGTGCCTCTTGCTTTTTGGGTTTACAGTGCCTGAGTGTTAGAGTGCATCTCCACTTCCTCACTCTCAGCAGTCTCTCACACACAATCAACATCATCTGGGTGGATGGAATACTTGGTCTGGCAGAAAGAAGAGATGTCTGTGGACAGAAGAGGAAAGGAAGAAGTGCCCAGAAGGCATACGTGGGCAGGGGATGCTCTGAACTCTGTCCATATCAAAAAGTGGGAGCTGACAGCAGAAGCATCACTTATATTAAAACAAAACCAAGAATCTCAGGGCATTGAGCCCCTGTGTTGCCACATGAGCATCCCCTCTTGCTCAGGGCCAAACCTGTCACCCACTTCCACCCCCATGTCTACAGAAGCTTGAGAGGTGCTACCTGCTCACCAAGCAATAGGATTATAGTGACTTCCTTCCCTTGGAACCAAATTCATCTGCTTTATGGCCCCAATGCCACTTCTTTGCAAAACTGACCCTATCTTTCCAATATTGCCCTTTTGGAACTACTTTGCTCCCCTGTTTCCTTCACCCCAATACCCTATCTCTTAAAGAGGTCCCTTGAGATTTTCTCCATAATTGTTCTTTGCCCTAGCTCCTCTGTATGAATTTTGAAAACAGGTCTGATGATTACTGCCAAAAGTTCTAAACTATGACCCTCAAAGTATCTTTATGCACATGAATAAGACTCAGGAAGCCCTCAATCCAGCATCTGGGTTCTGGGTAAAAGTGACAAAGAAATGGAAATCATTTCTTTATAGAAACTGTGAGCCTTGGAAATAACCCAGAACTGTGTGAACATAAGGTACAACCCCATTTCAAGAAGTAATTGAAAGGAAAACAGTACAGCCCCTATCAAAAGATTAAACTTAGAATTATCATCTTGTTTAGGAATTGCACATTTGACTGAGTATACAGCCAAAAGGACTGTACACTCAAACAGGGACTCATACAGATGTGGGCACCTGTATGCACAGCAGCAGTGTCCCCAGTAGCTGAACAACAGAAGCAACCCAAGTGTTCAGTGATGGATGAATAGATAAGAAAAATATGATAGATACATGGAATATTATTCAGTCAAAGAAGGAAATTCTGGCACATGCCACATCACAGGTAATCTTAGTGATCTGATGCTAAGCAAAATGAGCTAATAACCAAAGGACACATAGTATATAAATTAATATGAAGTTTCTAGAATAGTCAAGTTCATACAGACAGAAAATAGAATATGGTTTCCAGAGGCTAGATGAGGGAGAAAGGATTTATTGTGCAAAGAATTATAGTTTAGCATGACAAAAAAGTACTAGAGATGAATAGAGGTTGACTCATAATCATGGGAAGGTACTTACTGACACTGAACCATACACTTAGAAATGGTCAAAATGGGGCTATGGCTTGAATGTATCACCTCCAAAATTCAGGTGTTGAAACTTAATGGCCACAGTAATGGTATTGAGAGATGATATCACAAACCTCCACCCTTATGAATTAAATTAAGGCTTCATAAAAATGTTCAGACTTCTACACTGTTGGTGAGAATATAAACTAGTGCTATGGAAATCAGTGGGTGATTCCTCAAAAAGCTAAAAATAGAAATCCTATTTGACCCAGTTATACTTCTTCTGGGTACCTTTCTGACTTAAAATCACATTACACTGACACATGCCTACTCGTTTTTATGGCTTGTGTCTAGATGCCTGCCCCCCTCAAGCCTTGGAGGTGGCTAGGCCTAGATTGTGTAATGCTGGGACTGATCAATAAGGTTAGGCTCAAGCGCCCTAGGATTAAGGGTGTGAGTGTCCTCTGGATAAGATAAAAAGGGCAGAAAGACCCTGTTAAAGTCCCTTGTTGCTTTACTACTTCTGAACCACCACACTTCCTTGGATATAACCAATCATGGACTGAAGCCTCTATAAACTGTGAGCTACACAAACCTTTCCTCCTTTAACTTTGGATGTCATATATTTTATCTCAGCAATGAGGAAAAAGTAACCAAGACATACACGTTTCAAGCAGCAAAATCCACAACATCTACATTTTGGAAGCTGCCTATGTATCAACCATCAGATGAATAAACAAAGAAAATGTGGCATATATATACAATGGAGTACTATTCAACCATAAAGCAGGTAAATTGGAGTCATTTGTAGGTAAATGGATGAATCTTGAGACTATAAGTGAAATAAATCAAACAAAGTTAAATATCACCTGGTTTCTCTTACATAAGAAACCCAAAATATAAACAATTTAAAGAGCAAAGTGAAGGAAGGATTGTAGAGAACAGGGAGGTAGATGCTGTAGAGATGGAAATGGGACCTGGAGAGGTGGGTAATGGGAGGGCAGGGAAAAAGTAAAAATGATCAAGATGTAATACGTACGTATACCAATTCTCAAAAATGAATTCAATTTTTAGGTATCAGAAACACTAATAACAATGCCCCATTTTGAGAAGAACATGTAAAAATTGGCAAGGGAGGGCCAGGGATTTAGCTCAAGTGGTAGCACGCCTACCTTGGAAGCACAAGGTCCCAAGTTCAACTCCGTACCACCAAATAAAAACATAATGTGGTAAGAAACATTCAAGGAATACTGAGTTAGCTTGGCCTCTGTCTTCTGTCATCTGAAGGCATAGTTCCCAGGTAACACAGTGACAATACTCCATCCTGGGCATAAAGGGCAACCCTCACCAAGTTCAGCCTTTTAGTGCCTTGAGCTTAGACTTTACAGCCTCCAGAAATGTGAGAGAATTAAGTTCTGTTCTTCATAAATTACCCTGCCAACAGTGATCTGTTATAGCAGCATAAACAAAGAACATAAAAGTAATCAACAAAAGGAAGGAAGCTCAAGCTATTCTAATAGGATTTGTAAAGAAAGGACTCACCCAGAAGCTTCTGTCCTCCATCTTGCTTGTGCCAGGGCAGATCTCATGAATCCTGCAAGAGCCATCACTAGGAAACACAGTGTCCTGCAGGCTTCTAAGAGGAAAGGTCCACTCATCTTGTGCCCACTGATGCCAAAGATGGAGGTAGAAGTAGAGGAGCAGGTGGTGCAGGCCTGGCCTACAACAGCTCTTCAGTGGCACCTTACCAAGTACCATACATTACTTATGAATGAAGATTTCCCCAAAAAGGTCTCTTCCTCATCCACAGACTTACAGATGCAGGAGTACTTCCTAGAGTTCTAAAATAAGAGTTAATTATACTTCAAAATTTTATTTTGGAAAACACAACTGATGATGATGATGATGACTATAATGATGATGATGATGTTCTCTGCATTTCCATGCAGTGAAAGTATCAGTTTATGGTCAGGTCCAAAGCTGTGAGTTATCATAATCACTTTCTGATTATTCTCTCTGTTCCTGCAATCTTCTGAGTCCTGAGTAGGTGACACCAGCTGCAGGCAGCTTCTTTGCTGGTTCATTAGGCCACCACTGACACTCAGATCCTCAGCTTCCAAGGGTGGCAGCAAAGGATGCTGAGGCCTGAAAGAAAGTCTCAGCAGACACCTTCTTTCCTCTTCTTCAGTGTCTTAGTCACTTTCCAGTCACTGGGAAAAAATACTAGACACTCACAGTGTAAAGCAGTGGTTTATTTTGGTTCATAGTTCTAGTAGGTCCACTTCACAGCCAGCTAGCTCAAGGCAGAAGAAGTAGAGCAAAGGTTAGCTGTTCACTGCATGTTGGTAAGGAAGGAGAAGCCAAGGAGGAAAATACGCCCTTGCAGGTCACACTACTAGAGACTGGCCCCCACCTCCAAAGATGAAACTTCTGGGGGTACATTTTAGATCTAAACCATAACATTCAGTTTCATTACTTTCAACTGTAGCTTTTCCAACTTTATCAGGGTTTTGTTTGGTTGGGTTTGTGGCATTTATGTAAGTATGCAGAACCTCTCTTGTGCACCCAACACCCTCACCCTGGACAGGATCTCCTGGAGGCAACATCCCTGGAGACACCACTCAAGAGGAAGCCACCTTTCCCAGGATATCTCCAGTGAAAGGACATAAGTCACTGGCACGTACTTGTTGCTGTATGTGGGTGGGAGCTGGCAAGCTCACTTCTCAGATACTGTCTAGTTTTCTGCAGTACTTTCCCCAAGAAATCTCCTTTGATTCATTCTCCAATAAGGTGTGCGTCTATGATTAACTCTTCACACATACCTACTATGTATTCCCAACTATTAAAAGTACCTTATACCATAGACAGTGTATTAAATTTCTTCTCTCAAGTGCACCAAATACAGACTCCTAAACTGCTAGACTCGATGGCAGATAGCGTTTCCCAAGAGGGTCCATGGAGATCTGTCATTTCATGTGCTCTGTTACTGAAGAGGTTCATACTGAGGGGTTGAGTATCTGCTTCTTCCCTTTAAATACAGGTAGAGGCGGTGGCTGCTTCCACCAATGGATAAGGTAGAAATGTTGTTATGTGACTTCTCAGCCTTGGTCACTGGAAAGTGGCAGCCTTTTTTTTTATGATTTCTGAGAAAGCCAACTACTACACTTCAAGAAAGCCCAAACTAGCCCACTGGAGAAGAACAGAGGCCTCCTGTAAAGAGTCAGACATGTAAGTAAACCAGGCTTCAGACAACAAAGGTCCCAGCCCTCCAGTCTTCCCAGGAGGCTCCAGATTCTGTACAGTAGAGACAAGTCTTCTCTACCACCCTCATACTGTATTCAGTGATAGTAGACAGCCATCAGAGTCAGAGTAGGTTTTGTAAATGGCCCCCAATTAGCAATTCTGAAGCTCCAAACTCTGAGAAAACTTCCTGTCTACCATCCTCCTTTCCTTGCCATAGGGCCAGTGCTTGGCGTGGATGGATTCTGAGACAACTCTATTCTTATTGCATCCAGAAGAGAGCCAGTGCTTTGAAAGCCATACCATTTTCACCACAGGCCTTGCTGGTAGCAGAGATCTCTGGCTTTACCATCTGCTCTTCAACAACCTTACTGATAGGTCTATCTAGGTAAAGAGTGAGGGAGGGTAAAAGGGGGAAGGGAACTTGCTCAAGACAAATTGGAGAACAGATTGCAAAGCCTAAGGCTAGAGAGTTAGGTCACTTGTCTTGAAACACTCAGCTGGTAGACACAGACCTGAGGCTGCAAAACCCAGGTGACACTGACCCTTTTGTCAGCCACTGGCTACTGTCCAGTAATTCCTTAACAAAGCAGCGAAGAAATGTTGTGGACCCCAGAGTCTAAAGCCCATATCAGGGACATCTCTGAGGATTCAGAGCTGAAATGGCTCCCTGTGTTTCAAGTCTTAAGCCTGAAGCCTTAGGATGCCAGGGCCAAGTGTGGAAGGTGCCCCACATCTTCCCCTTCATCATAGTGGAAGACTACGCTCAGCTCTCAGGGTATCCACCTTCCCACTGTGCTCATGGCCACTATCATCTGCACTTCTTCAGCAGGCCCAGCTGCTTTGGGAAAAGAGGAACCAACCCACAGGGGAAAACTGATGACAATCCAGGCAAAGTGCTTCCTTCCAGAATTCACCACACGCCACGGCAGGGGTGAAGGGGTCGGGCTGTGGTGGCTTAGTAACCACACAGTGAAGTGTAAGACATTTTCCTTTCCAGAGCAAAGGTCATGTTCCATCCAGAGAAGAGGGTCCAATGTCAGGTGTGTGTTTAGGTAGCAATACGGAATGATGTCGAGCATCCTCAGTGGACTCTGGGAGTCAGATCTTCTCCACACACACTGGCCCAGTGGTGAGCATGGGGGCAAAGTCCCCACCTCCAAGGACCTGGCCAGGTCCACCTCACCCTACCATCTTTAATAAAAGGCAGTTAGGTAAAAGGCTTTCATCTTGACAGAGCATTAAAAAGCAAACTTTATTCTCAATCTATGTGCAGATTCTCCTTTCTACTGATTCACAGGAAAGTCTCCCTAACCATCCCAGGAAAGGGCTTACAGCTGTTCTGAACTGGAATACAATCTTAGCTCTTCTAGGAAAAGCCTCCTGCCTAGAAACAGGCTGCTGTCTTCCTCCATGTGCAGGACTTGGGAAAGCAAACATCAAAATTTCTCTCTCACACACAGATACAAACTGGCACACACATACATGCTCACACACACATACCCCATTTCATTCCAGAGTAGTCCATATTTAGAACATTTAGAAAAAGGCTCTTGATGGGAGAACATTTCTAACCCCTGGCCCAGACATAAACACCAGTACCCCAGCATCCAGTCAGCTTTGTGCTCGGGACTCTGTCCACACCATGCTTGCTAAGAACATAGCAGTTACAGTGGCCCAGCTGTGCCAACAAGGGCGACCATGTTTGTGCAGGCCACTGTGCTCCTGTGTGCATACAAGGGGTGCACTCAGGGCTCACACACATATAGGGAGTGGTTGGAGTTCAGGGGTCACAATCCTAAACCATGGAGGCCTAGCATTTGAGAAAATCACCCTCACCTTCCCTGGAGATCATAAAACTGTCACTGGAGAAATGTCCTCGTAATACACAGAGGAACATCCTAATCTCTGAAGATGCGGGAGCACAGAGAAGAGTCAAGACAGCAGCTTATTCCATTAGCTCATACCCCTTTTACCCAGGAGTATTTCTCCACTGTGGGCTGCTTTTTCCTTACGAAGGCTCCTGTGTTGCAGAAAACTTATATCAAATGCACTGACACATATGTCCTTCTTCCACAGGCGTCAGGAATGTCCAACATGGACTCTTTTCTTCCCACACACACATCCCAACAGATGCAAATCCCTTCCTGCCTCTCCTTGGCCATAGGTACAGGGCTTCCCAGCAGCTTTCTAGGTTGCAGGGATTGCTCACAGTTGCCCAATTCACATTTAAATGGAAACCCTACATCCAACCTGCTGTAGACAATGGGTAACTCTCTGTGTTGTTTAGGAAAGCAGGCCAGATTTCCCCGAGCCCACCTCTCACCTGGGGGTGGCACTTCGGGGAGTCTGTGAGGCCAGCATGGATGGAGACAGGGACATTGCCAGCCACACTAGTAATACAAGTATTTTTTCCTTACCACGATGCACTCAAGACCAAGGTAGAAATCCTATAGCAAAAGTAAAATGGGGGTGGGGCGGAGATTTAGCTCAGTGGCTCCAGCACCTGCCTGGCAAGGGCAAGGCCCTGAGTTCGATCCCCGGTAACCACATACAATGCTGGGCGTGGTGACTCATGCCCACCAGCAATCAATACCACATACCACAGTGCTGGGCGTGGTGGCTCACGCCTGTCATCCCAGCACTCGGGAGGCGGAGGCAGGAGGATTGCTGAGTTCCAGGCTTGCCTGGGCTACATAGTGAGCTCAGGGCCAGCCTGAACCACAAAGCGAGACCCTGTCTCAAAAAAAAAAGTAAAATGGGGGGTTTGCCCCTGTCAGATGTACTAAGACAGGAAGAAGAGGCCCTGGGGACAGGGGAAAGGGCTGCACAAACATGCCTGGCCTTCTCTCACATGCAGAACATTTCAGTTCTCCCTCTTGGGCAGAGTACTTTATCAAGAAATCACATCTGTGTCCTTGCTACAGAGCTTCCCATTTTTGTGATTCAACAGAAATGTTCTACCTACCCCATTTCTGTGTAAAAACTTTATTCCTCCAGAGTAATTTGTTCTTACCAATTAAGCAGCTAGGACAATTTATCTTGTGCCACAAAAAATAAATTCAAAAACTTCAGGAAAAGAAGAAACAAAAAAGTTCCATATAAGTACATTTCTTTTTTTTTTTTTTTTTAGACAGGGACTCGCTTTGTATTTCAGGCTGGCCCTGAGCTAACTAAGTAGCCCAGGCAAGCCTCGAACTTAACAATCCTCCTGCCTCTGCCTCCCGCAGTGCTGGGATGACAGGCGTGAGCCACCACACCCGGCTAAGTACATTTCTTTAAAAAAAAAAATCAAAAAAGATGTGAAGCTTACTTGTGGCTACAGTGAATGGCTAGTGTCAACCCAAACTGTAATCAACAAGAGAAAAACACAAATTAAACAACGTCAAGAACATGCTGAATTCACAAGAACATTAACTTAACATGGTCAATTATTTTTAAACATTTCCTAAAGTACCTTGTTACCAACGCTCCATAAATAACACACTTAATGATAGATTTTTAGTTTCAACTTTGCTTTTAAAGGAGCACCATATTTTGGAAGGGTCTTAAAGAGGCCTAAGATATCTCACTGCGCACTAGACAGGGCATGTCTTTCATCAGGAAAGACTTCCAGAATGGGATTCTTACCCCAGACAGCAGTGGGAGGATGGGACCTCAGCGTGTGGCTGACTCCAAGGTCGGCATCAGGAGAGAGAGCCCTGAGGGGTGTCCGCTCACCTCTCCCCTCCCCAGGTCACAGAGACGATGGGCCATGTGGACTGTCAGTGTATGGCCAGCGAGTCTCAGCTCTCAGGACACCAAAGAAACAGAATGGGATGACAAGATATCATGCTCACAACTGCTGGGCACAGCACTATTAAACAGCGAGCTAAAGCTGTGATTTCCTCTGTTCTCTCCAGGGGTGCTGTGGAAACTTTTCAAGCATACGTGAGTTCAGACCATTCGGCCCAGCCCCAGCCTGTTCACATAAAGTCAGTCATGGCTCATAAGAGTCAAGCCAGCCAAGTCCAGCCATATATGTAAATTGCTGAGCCTCAGTTTTCCCAACTATAAAATGAGCAAAAATCATTATTTTCTCCTAAGAGGAATCCAAAGATGAAGCACTTTTTCTATTATTTGTGTGTTTATGCCTACAGATAGGAAAAGCTTTATGAATATGAGCTGCCACTGCTAGCCCTAAATATAGGCAATACCCAATTTATGAAAATGTTGGCGCATGCCAAAATTTAATTATTCAATTGGTTTTTAGAACTGTGGTAATGTTCTAAAGCTAAGCATGGTGGCACATGACTATAATATCACCTATTTAGGTGGCTGAGGCAGAGAATTGTCAGTTCAAGGTCAGCTGTGGCTTCAAAGTAAGATTTCTTCAATAAAGTCATCTTGTGCCTAAGGATGCTATTACTTACTTAGAAACCCACAGCAGTTAAGAAGCTAAGCATCACCTATCATATCATTTCCATTCAAAATGTCTAATTGCACCTCAAGATCCTTAGGGTCACGTGTGGTTTCCTTACTACCGTACCTCTCAGCGGGGCTGGAGTGCAGAAAAGGACATTTGTGGTATCATCCTGGATGGTGCAAGATGACTGAAGGGACCCAGGAAGATGGAAAGATGAGGGAAGAAACTTGAAAGAGAACCACACAGAGAGAAGCAGCATGACAAGAAAGCCCAGTGTCCCTGTCCAGTGGGATGCACTGCAAAGCTAAAAGCTGATGGAGTAACTCAGATCCAGGACCATTCATCCATCACTCAGATATCCAAAATACAGAGCACATGAAGACAAGGCACCAGGAGCTCAGGAAAATAGGCTTCAGTTTACAAAAAGAACATGTCACAGTGCAGTGATGAAATATAAAGAAATCAAGTTGATTTCATCTCACTCACCTGCATTTATTTAATTATCTATCTCAAATATACTGGCTGTATATTTACACTGTGACTTAGACAGAAGAGAAAGACACCTCAGGGACTATTATGAATGTAAAGAACAAGGAGGAAATTACTTTAGGGAAAAAAAATAAAGGCAGAAACTGTAGCCAAGAAGGTCAGGATGAACAATTTGCAGATTTCACATTCTGGGTCACTTTACATTTCCTGGGGTTAAAAAGTTCTGCCTTATAGTTTGTTATAAGATAATTTTACCAACTGAATATTTTGGTAAGCTTTGACGTACAGTTTAATTGATGGCTTTTCCATAGTTGAAAGATAAGCCCTTGCTGGAGTAGGGAGAGGAAATGGAGGCGGGAGGGGAAGAACAGAGAAAAGCAGCAGAGTTATTCAATGGCAGCTGTGCTGGTCAAGATGCGTGGAAGATAACTCTTTCGCAAAGGTGAATTTCAACCAAGCATTTTTATTCCTCTTTCCCAGGCTTCAGAATCAAATGGGTTTTATTAACATTTTTAGTAGAATACCTCCTTAAGGAAGAAAATGAGAATCACAGCAACTCTAGCATGCAGGGGAGCTTGTACTAAAGGCCAGGTGAGCCCAGAACCCTGCAGGCCTCTGTGTGAATAAGCCATGTTAGAAGCCAGGACAACGGGTTGTGCAAAGGCCCTGAGGCTGGCTACATGGGAACCAACTTACAGGTGGAGAGTAAGAGCAGATTTCATATTCTGGAAACATGGCTGAAATGCTACCCAGAATATACAGGGCCCAGTTGGGCAGCTCTGAACAAGAGCTGAAACAATGTAGGAGAGGACTTGTGGGTCTTGCTTTGAACCTTCACTTAAGAACAGGCTACTGAGGCAGAGTTGGCTAATGAGCGACGTGCAGAGAATCCTTGTGCCCGCTCCACCTCAGTCCTGTACGGGAGCCTGGGGTGGAGGCAGCTCTGAGCATTCTGTCCCACAGCAGGCTGCAGACAAGGCAGCTAAACACGGGCCCAAGATGAGGCAAAGGGCTTTGCTGCTCTGCCTCAGGAACCGACTGGCCAACCCCACCTCCCCAAGACCCCTCAGACTACTCAGAGGCATCAGTACCACAAAAGTTCTCCTGGCACGCCTCACACATGTGTGCACACACATACCGCACACAGGTGCACATGTTCATACTATATATACCTGCTCACACTTAGGCACATTCACACATGTGTGCATTATACATATCTTGCACAGGCATACATAATACACAGCTGGGTTGCACACTTTCATCGCATGTGTGTGTACATGA
Source organism: Thryonomys swinderianus (assembly GCA_004025085.1). Lineage (NCBI taxonomy): Eukaryota > Metazoa > Chordata > Mammalia > Rodentia > Thryonomyidae > Thryonomys > Thryonomys swinderianus. The sequence continues at coordinate 26,561 of PVIC010008802.1, forward strand.
ATGCACGCATCCATGAGCATGCACACACTTATATACAGCCACGAACCACCACTCATGCACCTGTGTACACATATGCACACTCAAGTCCCCATCTGCACACATACCCACGCGCATGGATACACTTTGGCATCCGGAGGCCAGCGAGCTCCTCAGCCAAAGGGAGGCCTCAGACAATTGACCTCTTTGTTGCTGGTCTCAGCAGGGACCCAGAGGAGGGAGGGGAGGGAGGCCAGTGGGTTGGCCTCTGACCCCGGCCAGCCGGGCTGAGGCCCAGGGACGCGGAGGTCAGCAGGAGTTTTGTGCTGCCTCCCCTGGGGACTGTCCCCTTAGGACATACTGTAAGTATTGCCAGAATGCGCTTAACAAACTCCCCTTTGCAGCACTTGTTTTTTAGATTTACACAATTTGTTAGCGACAAAATTAAATCACATTTTAATGGCAAGGAAAGAGTAATTTAACATTTTTCAAAAATCTCCACCAGCTACGAAAACTTTTTTCCTGCTGCTTCAGCCTGAAAATGCTCCTTTTTTGGAACAGCTGACTGAGGCAGCTGTTTTGTATCAAGTCTGAGGGTTTTCTGTGTGACCCAGGGAGCTCAGACAACAGGCAGCCCTTCCTGCATTAAAGGGTAATCTGAGAATAATTTGCCATAAAACACCCAGAAGTGCTCCAGCTGTAGCCAGATATGCCCTATAAAGCACCACGCAGACGGCACAGATCTTGTAAAATAATAATAATTTTTAAAAACACATTATAAATTTTTTAAAGAAAGAAATCATTTTGCCTATCATAGAAGGAGGCTAGGAAATTCCCTTCCATGTCCACGGATTGCTATGAAGCGCCTCTTCCCAAAGTCCCACAGGCCTCTGTGTAGCTGAGAATCCATTCCTCACATATGTACTGTGCTTTATTTTTAAGTTAGATATCTCCCTCCCTCTCCTCCAGTCTTCCCTCTCCCTCTTTCTCTCCTTTCTCCCCTCTCTCTCTCTCTCTCTCTCTCTCTCTCTCTCTCTCACACACACACACACACACACACACATACTCGCACACTCATACATCCCCACAGAGCTGCTAGGGACAGGTGAGAAGACCCTAGCAGTGAATGCCAGCCCCACAGGTCCTCATTGGTGGTGAGTGATCCCCCAAGCCGCAGTCCTGGACTTTTCTAGACCCAGGTCAGCACAGTCTAGGACCTCAGGGCCCATGGTGGTGGAGGTGCCTTGACTAGAAGCCAGGCCCTTCCCTGGGGTAGCCACCAACCAGCCACAGAGCCTGGATACCAGTTTTCCTGATTTCTCAAGGAAAGCTGGAAACTAAGGGTCTTATTATGAACATTCCCATGTTTTAAGCTAATCTGAATATTTTTCAAATACTGTGTGAGCCAAACAAAATACATCAGTGGGATCTGGCCAAGAGGGCCACCTGTCTGTAGCCTTGCTTGACAAGTCTCCATGCTGCCAAAGCCTTCCTGAGGGTGCTCAAAGCTTTGACTCTGACTTCTTGCATTGGTGACAAATCTGGAAAGAGCCCACATATTACTTGCGAGGTTTCCTTCCCTTTCCTATACTTATGTACATGGAAACTCCCTCTCTCCAGGGCCTACGCAGGATAACATTACAAAATAAACTCAAGGAGAAAATGTTACTTATTTTTCTTCTGTACCTTTTAAACTGTTTCTTCCTCCTTTTATAAGGAATGTGGAAAAGGATCATGAAGGGGAAAAGAAGAGGCATGATGCAGACAGAATCCCATCCAAACAGGACCATGGTGTGAATGGAATTTCACAAAAACAGCCATAGCATAGAAAATCCCATAAACAGAGCCACAGCATAGACAGATTTCCATGTAACAGAGCCAGATGACATGTTAGCAGCAAGGATGGGTGGCAGAAAGAAAGCAAGCTGCAGCATACTTTTTCCTTAAATTACTTCTCAGCATCCTGTGGTGGTTCTGTGGTGCTTTCTAGGTCTGGTGTTCTCCACACATCATCCAAGACTTCACTGACCTTCTGTGCCTAATTCTCAAGCCCCACCACTCTCCACAACTCACAGCTCCTCTACCATGAGTGTCTTCCCAAGAGCTGTCTTAGGCTCTTGCTACTTCTTTTGATAAAATAACTACACAGGGTTAAGAGATGTTCATGGTCAGTAGACACAAGCTTTGTGGTCAAGTCCCCTGACAATTACTGCCTCTGTTTCCTCATTGGAAAATGAGGTCAAGTTCCCTGCTTCATGCGGTTGTTTTAGGCAGACTAATCTAGACCTCAAAGATGAGGACCAAAAGTTTCAGCCTCCCTAGGAACTCATAAGAAAGGCAAATTCTCAGGCCCCAACCTAAATCTACTGAATCAGAAATCTGGGTGTTTTAGCCAGTTTTCCAAGGGTCAAGTCTGAGAAGCACTGATGAGATGATGCATGGAAAGCACTTAGGAAGACACTTGGCCTTGACGAAGCTGTTGTTGTTAACTGGCAGGTAGTAGTGGCGACATTGATGTTAACAGGTCACAATGAAACAGCTTGTGTTTCCTATCTTTTAAATGGCATTTCAAAGTCCAACATTCAACTTTAGGGACTGCAATCCCTGAAATCAGGGCTGCTGGCAAGCCCGGGGGAGACAAGACCTCAGTGGGAAGAGGATTCTTCACTGTGCTGGTGGCAAGGACAGGGACAAATTCATGGAGGCCAACTGTGAGCCTCAATGTACCAGAGCCCATCCTCCAAAAGGGGAAAATGACAGCAAGACAGGAAGAAGGAAGACAAACAACAACATGTTTCTCACTATTGAGAGTTCATTTCATGATGTTACCCTTCCTTCACCCCTTGCTATTAATCTTTTTAAATTAAAGAAACTAGGAAAAACCACTTAAGATTAGGAATATGGATGCCAGATTTTTCAAAAACCTAGTAATTCATATCAGAACCTTTAAAAGGCTCATATAAAAGATAAGTTCCTTAGTCGGGGGAAATTAACAAAGTCTGGATGGTGGTTGCTTTTCAGACTTTAGGTCCCTGGTGACTCCTCATCACTTCCTCCTAAGCTTGTGAGTCAGGCTGTACCTTCATGACTGTTCTAATGATGAGACCAGCACAGATTCCACCTGACCCGCAAAGACCCCATGAAAGAAACCACCTCCTGGAGTGGGTTCTTTGAACACCAGAATGGGCTGACACTCAGAACCCAGTTGGGAGTGGGGTGTGAAGAGATTAGCAAATAAAAAAATTATGAAAGACATAAAGGCAAAAATCAACAAACAAGGAAATAGAGTATCAAACATGGGAAAATAATCTCATGTGACAAAAAGAAAACCCAAAGTGGACATTTAAACAAGGGACAGTCAGAGTTGGTGACCACCTGTGGCAAGAGTTCCCCCAAGAGCCTACCTTAATTACAGCCCCAGTCCACCACTTCCTAGCCACGTGAGTTTGGCAAGTGACTCATCTCTCAGTGCCTGGGTTTGCCCTCCCTCCTGTGGATTACAGCTGTTCCTCACTCAAAGGCTTGCTGCGAGGGGTAAAGGAGACAATGCCTGCAGTGTCTCGCACAGAGTGAACTCCTGACATCTCTCAGTCACTGTTGATATTTACAGGAATCCAATGTAGAGAAAGAGCATAGTGACAATATTCACAGGGGGATAGAAGGAGCCTATCCATGTACTACCAGTGGCATCACAATTTGGCATAGCTCTTTTGGAGAACAACTTGGCCAAATGTATGATGGAGTCATGATAGCATCCATACTTTTAGATTGTCCCTAAGGGAATAATCTAAAAGCAGGGGAAAACCCAAATATGCATGCTAACACCCCATATCCAAAAGTAAAAATTGCAATAATGGACATATGGAAAATAATCAAATCAGTAGTAACTTTATATTTTGTTACCATTACAAATAACACTTAAGAAGATTGTATACCAAGATGAGACACGTGCTTAGGATGTGAGATGAAAAAGCTAGAACATAAGCAATAAGCATTTCTGTACTGAGTTTATAACCACATAAAAAGCAAAGCACATGACGTTCCCCTCCCCATATTCCTCACTCACCCACCAACTCCTCTCTAGGGTTGGTTAATGTCTCCTGCTGAGTTGCTCCAGACCTGTCTTTCCTCATAAGCTCCACTGCTACCTTCTGGAGCACATCACCTTCTCTCACAGGAAGTACAGCAAGACCTCAGTAAGGGACTACTTTCCTCCAGCTGAAAACCCAGAGCTCATCTCAGTGAAACCCTCTGAAAATGCTTCTGGGACCCTCAGCAGCCACGATCTGAGATTTCAGAGCCACATCACTGGCCCCTGTTCCCTCTCCAACCACCCAACCTTCTCACTCCGGTCGGCACACTACACCACTCCCAGACCCAAGTTGCAGGGTACTGTTTATTCCCTTCCACATCCCACCCCACCCACCTGCACTGTCCCTTTCCTTTCATTCGCCTTCCCAACTCCTATGGTAAACCACCTAGAGACCATGGCCCCAGGAGGCTGTCATGCCAAACCTTGGCTTTACCTGTCCCTGTCTGGCTATTTCTGCACAGCATAGGCAGGTGCTACTGATCCTTCCTGCCATCCTGAAAACTCAATTTCCAGTCCATTGTCAGATGTACAGCAGGAGCTCCATGAGCATTTGTTAGAATTAGGGCTTTGTCTCTTTCAACTCTTCTCTCTGATGTGGTTACGAAGTTTGCTGTGTACATGAAGTCACACACAGTCTGCATCCGCTCCTCCGACTCAGGCTACACACTGAACAGCCACCCTCAAGACCCATGGGCTCTGTTGATCCCCATGGAAGCTTCCTCACCATAGGGAGGAATTGTATACCAAAGATTTCAATTTTTTTTCCTGCCCACCCTATAACTTCCCACCCCCCATATATGTATATATACATACATACATACATATATATATGTGTGTGTGTGCATGTATATATATATATATATATATATATATATATATATATATATATATATATATATATATGGTAAATCTCTCTTCAAAAAGTAAAAAAAGTGTCAGGAGGAAAGAACAAGATAACATCCTCAATAGAAAACCTGAGTCTCTTCAAGCTTAGGTCTGATGTCAATAAGACCATTGTATTGCCCAGGTTCTCTGGCCAGTCACCTGCAACAAGGCTGTAAAGAGCCGTGTATTTCTCTGGATAGAAACTAACCAGCAGTGAATTTGAAATACATGGTACAGAATTTGAGTCAGGTAGGAAGTTAAGTTAATACACCTATGGGCAGCATCTAGTGAGTTTCTTATACAGGTCAAACATGGTGCCACATACTGCAGAAATATTACTTCGTCTAAATCTACCCACATATCTGGGAAGAAAGCATGAACATTACCTTTTATGGGTGGGAAGATGGGAAGTTGGGAGTATGTTGTCTTGACTAGAGTCACATGGCTAGAAGATGACTGAATACCTGAGGGTATGTGGGGTTCGAGTATTGAGGATCTTTATTATAATACTGAACATTGGAAATGTAACCACTTAACAGTCCAATTATTTAAATACAAGACAACCAAACATTGCAAAGTTTTCATTATAAAAATGACAATTTTACCAAGTTTATTCAATAATTTTTCTGTATATGGTAGATTTTAAAACATTCACTACACAAGGCATCATTACAATCTGGACAGTAGTGTCTAGTCTCTTTCCAAATTCTTTTTGCATTACTGTGTTTCTTTAGGCAACACATTTTACACTGTTGTGTTGGTCTTTCCTTTTTTTTTTTTCAGTGGGTGGTATAATTTCAATACAATATCAAACCACTAAATGTAATATTGGGGAAAACTCCCCCACAATATGGCTTTTTCAGGCTGATCTGGGAGAAAGGGCAATACACCAAAGATCTGCTGAGGCAAACCAAAAGTAAGAAAACTTTTTATTCTTAACACTAGAGGGTTAGCCTGCACTCACACACTGGGATGACTGTTAGACAGGAGTAGTTATACTCTTTAGTAGGGTGAAATTACAGAGCTAGGGTATATGACATCTTTCTATCAGTTACAAGCCTGAATACACAGGCTTAACAAGCTCATTGTCTCATTCAGCATACAAGCAACATACTCACTGGTTAGTTTAATGGTCAATTTAAAATTAGCCACATTCTGTCGGAAGGCAGAAGTAACAAAACTATTTCATAAACAAAAACATTCCTGTACTGTCCCTGGCAAGCCTGGGCAAATCTAGAAATACCTTTGATAAATGCCCGCTTTAACTTCAGGGAGATGATTTTTCCCTTTCAGTAATAATGAAGATGTCAATGATGGACCTCTTGGTTGGTGTTTTGTATCCGGTATTTCTCAATTATTTGGTCTATTAAACCTGGTCTAAACTGTAAATGATTTTTTGAACCCTCTTGCACTGAATAAATAACAAACAAGTCCTGTACGGTTTGATCCAGAAGGTGCATAGATATTTTATCACAATATTTTTCTTGCTTTTTGATTATATGACAGCTTGTCAGATGTTTGTCAATTCTGTCAATACCACTCATAGAATTATTACAATCACTGATGACTACTGAAATTTCTTTTTTTTTTTTGAGACAGGGTCTCGCTTTGTAGTTCAGGCTGGCCCTGAACTCACTATGTAGCCCAGGCAAGCCCCAAACTTAGCAATCCTCCTGCCTCTGGGATTACAGGCATGAGCTGGAATTACTGGCCTGAGCCACCACACCCAGCATCGCGGTATGTGGTACTGATTGCTGGTGGGCATGACTCACCATGCCTGGTATTGTTGTATGTGGTTACCTGGCAACGAACCAGGGACACTGCACTTGCCAGGCAGGCGATGGAACCAATGAGCTAAATCTCCGGCCCTGAAATTTTTAACATATCATTTCTTTCAAGTTCTCTCATTTCTACACAATGAATAGTTGACACTAAGGAGATGTCTTGTCTTTCCATTTCATGACAAAGAAATTTTCTCTCATGACATGCTAATACTTCTCCTTTTTCCAGTTTTTGCTTTTATAGATCTTTTGGTTCTTCTTATTCAATCTCAGTGTCCCAAACATATTCACTTTGCATTGAAAAAAATATTACCAAAAGCTGGAGAATTATAAAAATTCTATCTAATGTACTCATGAGATGAGTTTTTTTTTTTTTTTTTTTTTTTTGAGACAGGGTCTAGCTTTGTAGTTCAGGCTGGCCCTCAACTCACTATGTAGCCCAGGCAAACCTTGAACTCAGCAATCCTCCTGTCTCTGCTTCCTGAGTGCTGGGATTACAGGCGTGAGCCACCACGCCCGGCACTGTGGTATGTGGTATTGATTGCTGGTGGGCGTGAGTCTCCACGCCCAGCACTGTATGTGATTTTCAGGGATTGAACTCAGGACCTTGCGCTTGCGAGGTAGGCTCTGGAACCACTGAGCTAAATCTCCGACCCAGAAGAGCTTTTATAGACTGTAGCACAAAACTATAGGCTATTTTTCACAAACACAAATTAGTAAAAAAGAACAACAACAACCACAAAAACATTAGATTTAATTAGAAACAAATATCAAAGGCAATACTGTGTTCTAAATAAAAAAGTATACCAAAAGTAGTCATATAAAACAAATTAAAAACTTATGAGTGTATCTCATTCAAAGAAGAATCAACTGGTTGAAATAACACCATCCTCAGACACAGCTCAGGATAAACTGTTAAGTGGGTAAATGTGGGGACCATAAATGCTGAAGTTGTGAATAAGAAAGTGATACTAAGTAATACTTCTGAAAAGTTAATCTGGGCCTTTGCACAGGGATAAATTAGAGGTGAGAAAGGCAAAGAGAGAAAGCTTTTTATTCAAAGATGCCTTTCATGCTTTGCTAATAAATAACCAGTTTGGAAACAGACAGTAAAATAAAATCACGCAGCTTTGCAGACTTGTCTTGGCTGTCACTCTCTTTAGCATCTGATTGGCCTAATCCCTGAGCTGAACACATGCTACTCTGCAAACTCAGCATTCCTCTCCTGCATCCCTTCCTGCCACCAAAAACAGCCACAAACATGGCCCAGGTCCCCAGTCAACCACACAGGGAGGCAGGAAACCACAGGGGTCTCAAGAAAATGAGTATTTTATTTTTCAGAATTCCAAGAAAAACCTCCACTGTGGTTCATTCATCTACTGAAGGTTAGAAGCACTACTCAGGGTACATGGACGTTTGTGAAAGCCTTTTTCTAAAAGCAAAACTGGAAACAACATAAAGTTCCACCAGGAAAGGACCTTGATAATGGTCTACTTTTACAATGAGAATATTGTCTAATTTGGAAAGACTTCCAAGAAATATTGTTTAGTTAAAAAAAAAATAGGCAGAAGTCTACTTTGGGCATAGCAACATGAAGCTCTCCAAACCTACCCCACCAACACCAATAAAAACTATAAACTCAGAAAAAATTACAAAAAAGAAAAAAATCAACTAGTAAGAATCCTGAAAAGTAGAAACAAGTCCACAAATCCAGAAACAAAGGACTTACTAATTAAAGCAGCAACTGCACTAAGTTTCTTGATGTTTTTGCTGCTGTTTTTCTACCGAAAGCAGACCACAGCTAAGGCTTAATAGAGCATGGATAGTAACATGCTGTCAAGAAAACTCTGGTCTTTGTGGCTGCAGAAACCAGGAAAATAAGCCAAAATAACTGTCCATGGTCACCACAGTATGAAGAAGAATCTCAGAGAAGAAACAGAAAAGGGGATCCCCGGATTCTGAGCATGAACTCTGGGCAAGTCCCCGTCTAACCACTAAACCATCTTGCATGGGACAAACTCGAAGCAGGGCCAGGAAGGCTTAAAGAATTGAACCAACACTTGAACCCACAGAAGGCAAGAGAAAGTTCAAGGTCAGTCCTTGAGTGTGGGTTAACTGCCTGCTAACATAAACCATCAATTTTCTTTAAAACAATATAATATCTCTTAGACTTTCCAAAAGGTAACAACCACAATTTCCAGGAAATAATCCCAAATTATTTATTTACAAAGAATGGAGAAAATGTAACATATTCCGAAGAGAAAGATAATTAATAAATGCCCACCATAAAATGATACAGATGGGGGCTGGAGGGTTGGCTCAGTGGTTCTGGCGCCTGCCTCACAAGCACAAGGTCCTGAGTTCGATCCCTGGAAACCACATACAATACTGGGTGTGGAGACTCACGCCCACCAGCAATCAACACCACATACCACAGTGCCGGGCGTGGTGGCTCACGCCTGTAATCCCAGCACTCGGGAAGCAGAGACAGGAGGATTGCTGAGTTCGAAGCTTGCCTGGGCTACATAGTGAGCTCAGAGCCAGCCTGAACTACAAAGCTGAAAAAAAAAAAAAAAAAAAGATGATACAGATTTGAAATTATCAACAAATGACTTGAAAATACAAGTTACTACCATATTCTGTGAGGTCAGAGGAAAACGTAACTTAATAAATAAAAAGAAAAGGAAATCTCATCAGAGAAATGGAAGATAAAAACAAAAAACAAGAAAAAAATTAGAATGGAAAAATAGAATATCCAAAAGTAAAAGTTCACTGCACAAATTATTAGCAGAATGGGGATAACAAAAAGTAAAGTGAAAATAGATTCATACAAATTCATACAAATTATCCAAAATAGGGAAAATAAAGATATTACAAATGAACATCAAAGCAGGCAAATAGTCTATATTAGAAGATTCAATGTTGCTAAAATACCTTTTTCCTTGGCCTGTTTGTCTTTTGACTTTTTTTTTTTTTTTTTTTTTGAGACAGGGTCTCACTTTGTAGTTCAGGCTGGTCCTGAGCTCACTATGTAGCCCAGGCAAGCCTCGAACTCAGCAATCCTCCTGCCTCTGCCTCCCGAGTGCTGGGATTACAGGCGTGAGCCACCATGCCTGGCACTGTGTTATGTGGTATTGATTACTGGTGGGCATGAGTCACCATGCCCAGCACTTTATGTGGCTACTGGGATCGAACAAAGGACCTTGTGCTTGTGAGGCAGGAGCCTGAACCACTGAGCTAAATCTCCGGCCCGGTTTTTAGTGTTTTGAGACAGGCTCTTACTCTGTAACTCTAGCTAAGCTTAAACTCACAATCCTTGAACCTTAGCCTCCTGAGCAGCTTTTACAAGTTTGAGATCTCAAAGTAATCAAGTTATTTTATGGGAATAATAGCTGATCCTAAAAGTGATAAAGAAAGGAAACAGATCTAGAATAGCCAAAACAGTATTTAAGAACAGCAAAACTAAAGGAATCACACTATTAATTTCAAGATTATCCTAACAACACAGGATTTTAGAGACAGAGTAGATACTTAGGTCACTGACACAGAACAGAGAACCCAGAAATAGCCCCGGGTCAACTGAGTTTTGGAAATGATACAAAAATTAAACTCATACAAAATAGCCTTTCTGATAAATTGTGCATACACACACACACACACACACACACACACACACCCATGTCCTAGACCTTATATTTTAGACAAAATTAACAAATAAGTCATAGATCTAAATGTAAAATGAAAAATAAAAAAATTACTAGAAAATACAGGACAAAAATCTGTATTACCTGAGCTTTGCCATGAGTTTCTAGAAATGCAACAAAAACACAATCCATGCAAGACAAATTAATACATTAATTTTTATTAAAGTTTTAAAATTTTAGCTATGAAAGACACTGTTAAGAGAAAAAAACACAACTTGGTGGAAAATCTTTGTAAAACATCTACCTTAAGGGACTGGTAACCAAAATATTCAAAGGACTCTTAGAACTCAACAATAAGATCACAAACAATTTTTTAAAAATTGAGCAGACAGCAAAGAAAACATACAGTGGGAAAATAAACATATGAGAAGCTGTTCACATTATTTGCCATCAGTGAAATGCAAATTAAAATAACAAGATACTACTACACACCTATTAGAATAGCAAAAGGCCAGAATACTCTGAACAACAAGAACTCTCTGATTAATTGTTGATGGAAATACAAAATGATAGAGATACTTTGGAAGACAGTTGAGCAGTTCTTACAAAACTATACAGTTTTGTCATATAATTCACCAATAGTACTCCTGTGTATATTATCAAAATGATCTCAAAAATTACATTCACAGAAAAATGTGCACATATATGCTATGACAACTTTATTTATAATCACCAAAAACTGGAATGAATCAACCATGATGCTCCTCAATGGGTGAATTAATAAACAAACTGTAGTATATCACAAAATAGTACTCAGTAGCAGCAGAAGAAGAAGAAAAAGAAGGAAGAGGAGGAGGAGGAGAAGAAGATGACTAAAAGAAAGAAGAGGAGGAAGAAGAAAAGGTAGGCGTAATCAAGCTATAAAAATGCAGGTATGATCTTAAATGCAAATTGTAAAGTAAAAGAAGTCAGCCTGAAAAGGTTACTTGCTATATGATTGTATTTATAAGCATTCTGGAAAACACAAGCAGACAGAGGTGGTAAGTATATCAACAGATGATAAAGGTATGGGAAGCAGAATTGAATAAATGAAACATCTGGGGCTAGTGAACCTATTTTATGCAATACTACATTCCACAAATGCATGAGACTGTCTCTTTCACTTATACTCTTTCAACATTCAGGACAGAATGATATGGAAATGAGGAAAGGCATGACCTCCGTTGCCACATGGCTGAAGCCACAGATGTTGTAAGCCCCACTTCAATGAACTGTCTTTGAAAGTTTTAGTTTGGATAAAATTCAGCTTATGAGATAAGACGGACATCTTTGCCATGAAGATTCACATACAGATGTTCATATGTGCTGCACAGTAAGATCCATAGGTAAATCATCAATATCAATCACTAGAACTTCTTAAACACATTGAATATCCCATAGTTGTGGAAGGAGAGATCTGCCCTCTAACCACCTCTTCCTTCTCCACCCTCCCACTCTTGGCTCCTGGCTACCCTAATTCACGCATTCCCAGCAGCTGCTACATCACTGTCATCCCTTGTCTTTCTGCAATCCAATCTGTGAATTTCCAAATGTGGGCCAACCCAACTATCCCATTCCCTTGCCTGTGTTCCCAGGTACAAAACACATCTTCACATTGCCTCATACTGTCATAAATACAAGTTAAACAGGAACATCTTTGATGGTCTCCACACCCTCTTTCTTCTTGCTTCCTCTTCTCTATTCTATTACATTGAAAAATTGTTAAGACTGAGTTTGTAAGGTTTGGATGACACATTCCTCAAAGGCTGTATGTTAAAAACTGGTCTCCATTCTATTGTGTTGTTGGATCTTTTAAGAGGTAAGGCTTAGTGGAAGGAAGTTAGATTTTTGGGGGCAGGCACTTGGAGGGGACATTTAGGACCCAGCCACTTTCTCCCCCTCTCTTTGCTTCCTGGCTGTCATGAAGTGAGCAATGTCCCACTATGCAATCCCCACCACAATGTTCTGCCTCATCAAAGGCCCCACAGCAAATGGCCAACTGGCCTTGGACTGAACCCTCTGAAACTATAAGCCAAAATAAATCTTAAATTAATTTTCTCAGGTATTTTGTCACAGCAATGGAAATCTGACTAAAGCTGGACCCTGCCTATTCTTTCTAGGTTTTTATAGGTGCCACAGCTTCCCTTCCTTAATCCTTGACTACACTTCTGTGTTCCAGTAGAAGACAGAAGTTACCAAATGCTACACCTCCAACATGAGTGACCCTACTTGAAAATTCTTCCGTGGTGCTTCCACTCTTCAGATTCCTTATTATCCTGTCTCTAAGGAAGAAATATCTGCTTTGGTTTTAGCCTCATCCTTCCAGCTATGTTTAATCTTATGCCTTATGGCTCAACTTTCCTCTTGCTAGTAACATTAATCTTTCTTTCTTTACTTACCTTTTTCCCTTTTGATTCTGACATATCCAGGCATCTTTCCTTCTAAACCTCCATTCCCTCAAAATAACAGTCCTATTCCAGTAACCTCACTCAAAATCACAGTCCTATTTCAGTAACTTTTCTTAGTTGAAGATATGGGCACTCCATGCATCCCTAAGTTCAAATCCAGGTAATGTCAGAAATAACCAACACCTTGCCAAATATAAGAGCCCATATAACCCCATCAAATCCTCAGGAGATGGGGATGATGTTTCATTTATAGAAGAGACACCTGGATACTTATACGCCTGGGATGCCTTTAGTCCAACTGTGATAAATAATCACAAGATCTATAAAGTCATCTGTAAAGTGGGGTCATATCTAAGGAAAAGCCACATTTGAGCTGAATTCCTTCCCTTCTTTTTTTTTTTTATTTTACCTAATCTTAAAATGGAGCACAGCAGATAGTATACTTTTTGTACTAAGTACCTCCAGTGATTTGATATTCAGAATCATACTGTAGCTCTGACAAAAGTATCCTCTAAATTGAGAAATTATATTGGGAACAGTCTCATTTGGCTGAAAGGATCAGTTCTTTTTAAAGAAAAGCCAGGAGGGTAGACTATAGCAAAGCTTGGCTGAGATGGAAAACATGAAGAAGGGGGAGCATTGCAGCAAGGCAGCCCCTGAGCGCCTTATACCATGACAGCTATTTATTCAAGCATGAAAACTGGGACATTATTCTCACAATGCTAATTAGACAAAGAAATGAGATATGCAAATACTTCTGAAAAGTCTGCTTGCTCCAGCATGATTCACTAGATGAAAGCTAATAAAGAAAACATGACCCAATCGGATCACCCCAAGCTAACATTCATTACTCTGACTACCTCACCTGAGATATCCCTGGAAACCCAAGTCAAGTTCAAGTTTCCTGTCACCACTACAACTTTAGAGATAGAGGGGGATCAAGTCTTTGAACGTCACACACTCTAGGTCAGCCCGAAGGTCAGAGGAAACAAAGCAAGAAGCACGTAAGTTTCTGGAAATCCAAGATGAGGCTTCAATGTGTCCATCATTCCTCCTCCAGAGCAGCTTCCAATGAGGGGTCATTGACAAGAAGAGTTCTGCAGGGACCTCTAGTCATTCAAGCACAGGGCTGGGCACAACACCATAGTATCCCACATTAAGTGTGTGCCTGGTCAAGCTGTCTTACAGATTAGAGCCTTTGTTTCCCATCTGTAAAACAAGAATGGTGGTAGAGCTACAGCAGGCCTGAGAAGACCATGCAGTGTGAGAGGCTGACCCACTGCAGATCACTGCAGCTCCTTCCCTTTCTTCTCGTTTCCTTTAGAGCAAAGATGTATTTGATGGGCTAGCCACAGGGCTAGTCTCAGTCCAGACACTCCCTGAGGACCTCCTATGTGCTGGTATGGTGTGAATTCCCTGCACTTTGGTAGCTACTGGAGAAGTAAGTAGACAATCAACAAATGGGTAGAATGAGCAAGACACTAGGAGAGCTCTGTATGGCACTGGCAACCATAAATGTGGGGAGGTTTGCTGCGGACACAACATGCATACTAAGACAGAACCAGGGGATAGAAAGGCAGAACCATGAGCAGAGGAGCCACCCATGCAGCACCCAGAGGTGAACAGGGGTGTCCTGCTTGAGCAAGGATCTGCACTGCTGGAGTTTGGAATCAGTTTTTCCTCCCTCAGACAGAATTCCCCTTAGCCTAGCTCCACAGAAGTTTGGGGCCAGGGCTACTTTCTGAGCTTTAATCCTATTACATAGCTGTCTTTGGAGCACAGAGACTATCCCTGAACCTGTGCGTCATCTGCCCAGAATAGCACTCCAGTCACACTGACAATGTCGTCAGACCCAGGAGGCTCACCCGTGAGCGCTCTGCAAGGGGAACCAAAGAACAAGCAAACCCTGCAGGAAATAAAATCAAAACAGTCTCTGTCTGTCCATACACCTGGCCAGACTGATAATACCCCTGAGGTGGGCAGGTTTCGAAGGAATAACACAAAGGTCTGGATATCTGCATAAGAAATGGAAAATACTTTTTTATTTTAAAGACTCAGTTCAGGATGTGAGGGCTCATAATACATTTAAAATACGTAAGAACTGGGAGGTATAGCTCGGATGGTGGGTGCTTCCCTAGCACGAACAATGCTCTAGGTTTGATCCTCCAGGCCCTAAAATACATAACATAATTAACTTAATTAAATGCCACCAAATGTGCCAATCCCCTCAGCACTATAATCTGGACCGATTTATTCTTCACCAGATAAACCTTCCCTGAGATCAGCCTTACATACACTTGTCCATGCTGTCCTGGTGGTGCTGGATGGAAACCTCTGCATAGGAGGGGTCTTCTCTGCAGCTAGCCCTCAGTACCTGCGTTCTGAGGAAGAAGGAAGAGGGCAAAGGGCAGAGAGATTCCATAAAGCCCAAGCCTGGCTCTCAAATGTCTCAGTGAGATGAGTCATTCCACAGTTGTGTGGTAGGTGAATCAAGAGGGGGAAAGCCAAACTGAGTGGTAAATGTAAGGAAATACAAGGGTATGGAGAAGGGATTCCCCTCCTTAACACCTTAGATGAGTTCAAACCACAAGATCACCAGGGCCAAACCTGTCACCCTTGATTCTTCCTCTGGAACAGGCTCTAGCACTCTCTTCATTATGGCCCCTGTGGACAAACTGTACTCTTTTCCCATCCTTTCTACAGAGACATATATCTCACATCTTGCTTAGACTAACATTAGAGTCCCAATTTCCAACCCTTCATCCCTTCCACCCTCCAGCCAGTGGTCAAAGCTGTCAGTCATTAATGTATGCCTGGTCCTCTCCTGTATGTAAGCTTCCTCCACAGGCTCCACAGCTCACAGGGGCCTGTATGTTATGGCCCTGACTCTGGATGAACCAGCTTATCCCAACCACAACCTAAGCAGGCATGGAAACTCAGGGCATTTTAAGCACTCTGATCTTAAACAATGGAACTACACTGGTTCATTTCTCATTATCTTGGTACATTCCCATCTACCTGGAATGTCTTTCTCCTATTCTGCCTACCCACTCTTTCTCATCCTTCAAAACTCAATGTAAGGTCTTCAGAGGATTCTTCTCTGAATGGCTTAAGCTAAGCTTTGTACACTTTTCTCATGTCTTCTAACTCTGTATCAGTACTACCTCTCACTGATTATAATTGATGGTTTCTAGTCAATTACCTCCCCACCCCTCTCCCCATCCCCTTAATCAACTCCAACCAACCCTAGAGGTAAGAATGTTAATTCAGGGAATAGCACTGTGAAAGGCAATCTTCAGTTGATATCTGGACAGAGATTACAGAGCAATTGCATTTTAAACCACTACAGGAAAAGAACAGACAAAAAGAACTCTTAAAAGTTGAAAATAGGGGGCCAGAGATTTAGCTCAGTGGTTCCGGCACCTACCTCACAAGCGCAAGGTCCTGAGTTCGATCCCAGTGTGGTGGCTCACGCCTGTAATCCCAGCACTCGGGAGGCAGAGACAGGAGGATTGCTGAGTCTGAGGCTTCCCTGGGCTACATAGTGAGCTCAGGGCCAGGCTGAACTACAAAGCAAGACCCTGTCTCAAAAAAAAAAGAAAAAAAAAAGTTGAGAATAATTATGCAAATAAAACATCAGGAAAATTTTCAGAAAGTAAAGCAATCCTTATAAATAAATATGAGAGGAAAAATGAGAGGAAATCAAACCAAAAAGTACAACCTCCAAATAGTTCTGATAAAACAAAAATGACAAAAATTACTAGAAAAAAATATTTCAGGATGAAAGCAGATATATTTTAAAATTGAAAGAGCCTACTGAATACCAACCAGACCCAGTTACATCATTACAAAATTTACACACACACACACAACCTTACAAAGACAAAATGCAAGTATACAATATAGGGAAACAGAACTATCCACAAGCAGAATTGATGCAAAAGACAAGGACACAGTATCTTTAAAGTTTAAAGGAAAGTTATTTTCAAACTTAGAAGGCTCAGCTAAACATTCAGTCAAATTTGAGGGCAAAATGTAGGTCACACCAGAGATACAAAGACCCAAAATATTACTATTGACACACACTTCCAGAAGATATCATTTGTATACATGTTATAACAAAACCAGAAGAAAACCAAATGGAAAGACAATGTGGATTCTTTAAAAGTTAAACTATTTCTAGAAATCTAACAAAAAAAATACCTAAATATGATTACTACACATCAGACTTAGAATCAATTGATCAAAATCCAAATAAAATCAGTTGGCACCACTAGATTTTCAAGGAGAACCATGGATTCCAAATGAGCTGGAGCTGGAAGATATCACTGGTGGTGAATGTGCTTTTTATCTCCCAATAAGGAAAAATAAAAGTGAAAAGTCCAGAAGAAATAAAAAAACTGCAGAAAAACAAGTAGTAAGCAAACAAAAGCATGACATGATTTTCATTTATTTGTAGACTGTCAGAAATTATTCCATTTGACCTAGCTGCTATGAATACTGTCCTCCCAATTGTAAAGGTGTTTGAACATTGAACCTTGTTATGGCTGTGACTAGATGTCCCCCAGAGCCTCATGCAGTCTCAGGAGAGGCTTTTTCAAAAGTGGCTGAACCTAGAGTGTGTGACTGATTCATGGTACAATGAATCCCCAGAGGGCACTAGGATTAAGGGTGTGCATGCTACTTGCTTTAAGTAGTCTGGATAAAATAAAAACCGCAGGAAGATACTACTAAGGTGTCTTGTTGCTTTTGCTCTTTTCTACCACCATGAACTATTACTGCTCTGCCTTCTTGTCTGGGAGCCAGCCAATCAAGGACTGAAATCTCTATATACAGTGAGCCAGATAAACCTTACCCTCTTTAACTTTGGGTGTTGGGTACTTTGTCTCAGCAATGGAAGAAAACT
The DNA here is from genome assembly GCA_004025085.1 of Thryonomys swinderianus. NCBI lineage: Eukaryota > Metazoa > Chordata > Mammalia > Rodentia > Thryonomyidae > Thryonomys > Thryonomys swinderianus. The sequence continues at coordinate 44,293 of PVIC010008802.1, forward strand.
AACACAGACCTATAGAGAAAAAAAATACGATCTTCACATCCTTCATGGTTCAACTTGTGAACAATGCTACCATACATCATTTTAGCCTTAAACATGTAGTCAAAAGCCTAGAAGCTACATGATGGTTACAGAAGAAAATATTTAAGTGCTTCAGCCCGACAGTATAAAAATGAATGGTTAAGCAGAAAAAAGTGGGGAATGGATGGAAAGGAGTCAAGAAATAGAGTTGTTATGCTAGGAAATAGAGATTTCAGGATATTTATAGGTACCCTGAAAATCCTTGGGAGAGCTAAAAATAATAATGTAAAAGTCAAAAGTTGTGAAGAGAAAAAACTGTAAAAAGGGAAATGAGAGTGTTGTGTAAGGGAACTAAACTCATCTCTCACAGCAGAGATCTCTCACAGTAGAAATGACTAAAGTTAATAAATCAAAAAAATTAGAACACAACTCTTCCACTAACTATCATTTTGCTTCTTTTCTTAGCACCTACAAGGGCTTTGTGGAGACAAATTTAAATGGCTTAGTTCACGATTTAAAATTTATGTAAAGAAATGTGAACTTTTTTGGCTTATTAAATTTCACTGCAGTAGGCAGATATATTCAAAATCATTCCAGTGGATTGAGCTAAAAAGTCCATTGGACACACTTAATTAATATTTATTATAAATGAACCTTTTCCCCATTAAAGGGCAAGGATGTAAAGGTTAGACCCAATGCCTTCCTCCTGTTCCTCCTGCTGCTCCTAGCACACTGTGGTGACATGGAGTCATCAGGCAAAGCTGGCAGTGCCACTAAAATGTAAGCAAGGTACCAGGCCTCTGTGGAGAAGGAGGCCTGGATTCTGGCCCAGCCACTAACCACGTAATGTCTGCCAAGTCCTAGTTTGGGTGGAATCTCCACGTTTTTAAATGTGAAGAGCAAAATGTTTTCATCTTTGGTTCTGTTCAGTTAACCAAAGTAATACAACTGCGTGTTGAAGGTATCCAGGAGAAGCAGTGAGCAGAGCTCACACAGGCACTGGACAACCTTTCTTGAGGACCATGGAAGCTGCTCTGGTGCTGAGGAAGGGCTGGACTGCTGGGATATGGGCTCTATGGGAAGACATAATACAACTTTCTGTACCTTGGGTCTCTCATTTGAAAAATCAGAATCATAAAAGGACCCATCCCACAGGGTTGCAGAGATAATTCAATGTATGATTATGTGTAAATGTTCACAGTATTGCTCCTTAACATGAGATGCCTAAACAGTAGCATTGTTTGACTGTGGCTTCTCTTAGGAGCCATTCCATGTCCCATCCACTAAGAGATGGAATAACAAAGGAAAGAAATCTGTCCTACTGAAATACCAGGTTTGAGGCAGGAAATGTTCTAAGGAAGACAGGCCAGCCATAAGTCATCCACGTCTGACCTTCTGGGCTTTCACAGAGCCATGGAGTGCTTCACAGCTGCAAATGGGACCCCTTTTCTACCTGCCCCATGGGTGCAGCTGCTGGAATTGAGGAGGCTGGCCAGCTCTTCCCCAGGAGGACCCAGGACAGCCCTCAGAAGTGGCACACACTTGTGGCAGTGTCGCAATTTCCTGCGCCCCAGCCACAGCCACAAGCCCGGGATTCCAAAGGCCTGTTCAGCCTCTGAGGACTCAGTTGAAAAGACCTCTGCACCTGGAAATGTGGCCCCAGTCACAGCACCTAACAGTCTCGGGCCACATTACATAGGAGGAATCTCAACGACTTTCTCTCCTTCAGCATGGAAACTGCAACTCTGCCGTGGGTACCTAGGTCATCCATCTGTGAATGTGACCTGGATACACTACCTCATGGGGAAGAAGGTGCCAACTCTAGGTCACTCTGCTGGAGACCCACACACCTCACTTACAAATCTTTCTATAAAGACACACACTGGGGCTGGGGTGTAGCCCAAAGGTAGAGCATTTATTTTACATGTGTGAGGCCCTGGGCTCCATCCCAGCACTGGGGAAAATAAGGACACATGTTGGACTCTGAAGTACATTCTTACAACAACAACAAAAAATCCCCCAACCCTCCTCTAATGGTGCATTATCCTCAGTACCCACCACCTCCTTCCCTCCCTCCCATGAAATCTTGGAGGCTTCCTCACTGTGCTGGGGATCACATCTCCCCAGAGCCACCCTTCATCTCAGGAGGGCACACACCTGCTCTAGATCCTCTGTTACTCTTAGCACAGTCCAGTGTCCTCAGAGGAAGGTATTCAGTGCAGTTGTATGGAAGTAAATTCAAAATGGAAATTCTTCTAGGCATCAGTTTCACTTGATCTTAGCCAAAAGGCCGAGAAGCGATAGGCATCAGTTTCAAATACACATGTCAAACACTACTTACTGCTGGTTGTCCCTATCTCTAGCTCCTTCGTTTGGGGGAAGGGAGATATAGCAGTAGATGTTGTCTGTATTTCAGTTGTTAAAAATGAAAACATCTACCTTAGAAACACTACAAAAATACTTAACCAGGGCCAGAGGTTTAGCTCAGTGGTTCCAGCACCTGCCTCACAAGCACAAGGCCCTGAGTTAGATCCTGGTAACCACGTACAATGCTGGGCATGGTGACTCACGCCCACCAGCCAGCAATACCATATACCACAGTGCCGGGCGTGGTGGCTCATGCCTGTAATCCCAGCACTCGGGAGGCAGAGACAAGAGGATTGTTGAGTTTGAGCCTTGCCTGGGTTACACAGTGAGCAGAGGGCCAGCCTGAACTACAAAGCGAGATCCTGTCTCAAAAAAA
>PVIC010008803.1:0-17230 GCA_004025085.1 Thryonomys swinderianus
AAAAGTTGAAAATCAGTAGCGAAACTTAAGGTAATGAAACAGTGGTGTATTTCAAAAAGTACTACTTAACATAGGTTACAGCTTAAGTCCTTGCAGCGCAAGCACAACTCCTAGCGGGGACTATAACGGAGGAGCCCACGGGTTGCTGGAAAGGCACTGCATTGGGACTCGCGGGGCCCCCGCCCCGCGTTCTCCGGCGGTGCGCGCAGAGCGCCCCCTCCCGGCCACCGTCCCACCAGCGCTCCGCGGGCTCCCGGCGGGACAGAGAAACGGCGCACTTCCGGTCCCGGGGCAAGCCGCCCGGAAGTGCCTATGGCCGACCGAGGGGAGCGTTATCCCCAGCTCAGCAGCGGGAGTCAGCGCGAATATGTTCGACCGTCCTGTCCCATTTGAAAACATGCGATTTAGCCTAAGAGCGGTTTAGCACGGTCATGTGTCCCGCGACTGAAGAGAAAATGATACGCGGGCACGCGGTTTCACGAACAGGAAGTGCGCGTGTCGCTGGCCACAGCCCGTCTGTAAGTGAAACCGGTCGGCCCGAGGGGACACCGGCACCTGTCACCGCAGCCTCCGGCCTGTGCAGGGAGTGCCAGGAGGTCTGCACGGCCGGTCACCGTGTGTTCCCAGGGAATCATGGATTACATCCCACCCTCAGCGACTGTGTCGTTTACATTTTGAAATGAACGTTTAAAAAGCCGCTCAAGAAAACAAACCAAAAAAAACCAAACAGCACTGTACTTTCTTGCTGTTGGACGGCCATCTTTTTTTTTTTTTTTTTTTTTTGAGAGGCTTGCATTATGCTTGTCAGGGGCTGCCTGTTTCGTTGGATGCTAGATGGCGCTGTGAGCACGGGAAGGCCGATTCTTAGAGAGCAGATTCTTGCCCCGCAAGGGAGGCTGACGCCGGAAAGCAAACCGGGCTCGGGGTTGAATTGCCTTCCCTCGGGAGGAGAGACTAGGGTCTGGTTCAGCACCTCCTTTCACAGGGAGGTCTGACTCAGCCAAAATACAACACATTTTGTGGCCGCTTTTCCTGGTACCTCAGCTGTCTCTCATTTCCTCCATCTAGTACTGTACTTTTCCTTGCCTCATAGAGTCAGCCCCTCTAAACCTTGGATTTTTCTTTCAAACTTAACAAGGCTCCTGTATGCTCATTCTACAGTTACACCAGGTGTGTTCTGAAGTAGGTTCCATAGTAGCCAATAATATAATAAATATGAATAAAATATGAACATTTATTGGGGACAAAGTGCCTAAAACTGTTCTTGTGAACTTTAAAGCCTTTTTATTTTTTTACATGTCCTAGTTCTTACTGGAATACTCATGTATTCTTTGCCTTTTCTAATTTCAAGTTGCATCATTTTCAACTGCTTTATTCTTTGTCTTAATTCACAAAATGACTTTGAGGGAGGGTAATGGGGATATAACCCAGGGCCTTTGGACTGAGCTGTAGTCTCAGGCCCCTTTTAAAATTTTTATTTATTTTTAAAAAATGTTTAAACAGTTTCAGTGAGTCTTAAGTTGCCCAGGACAACATAAGAAAGCTCTATCATTTAGAAAAAAAAAAAAAAAAAAAAACAAGGGTAGAATATGGATAGATTTCCGTCTGTTCTTAGACCTTGGTGTATACATAAAAATGTTTTCAGATTCCTTTGGGGGGGAAAAGGCACTAGAGTAAGATTGGGGATCTTGCGAAAAACACAGTTTATAAATTTCACGTAGGCTGACTGGAATCTGTGACAACATAAAATTGCCACTGAGATACACCACCCTCTCAAATCTTTAAAACTTTGAAGTATGCCACTATAAATATATGTAAATAATGCATTGTCTCTCTGGTGTGAGAAACAAAGTGAAAATAAGGATCAAAAATAATAATAAGTATTGGGAAACAGGAAATTGTTCAAAGTTATACAAAATGTGACTTTGTGATACTTAAAAAGTTTTATGCGAAACAAGGAAGAGTATAATTAGGAAGTGAGCTGAGAGAATGGTTAGCAAATGAAAGTGTATTCTTTTAAAATCATGATACAGTGCTTTACTGTTCTCATAATTTTTGTTATGGAAAATTATTTTTTAATAGAACAGCTGTTGTATTTTCTTTATTAATATCTGATTATATTACAATTAAATACAATGGAAGTTAGTAATAGGGGTAAGAAGAAGAAAAAGTTGTGTTTCTATATACTAAAATGGCACAATCTGAAAAGGAAATTAACAAAATAATCTATTTACAAGAGCATAAAAATAATAAAATACTTAGAAATAAATGTAAGAAAATGAAAGACTGATAGCCACAAAAATTGATGAAAAATTATGGATAAAACTAAGGAAATACAGCCTGTCTTTGATAATATAAAGATTCTCAGAAGTCCAGCTGAGTGCCTCTGAACTCTGTTCTAGAACAGACTTTAGCTTTATTTTATAAATATTATATTCTCAAACTAATTTATTTTACCTATATCCCTCCTTCCTCATAAAATCTTAGCCAAATAGCAACAATTGCTAATAGCTCTAGGCTGCAACTCTATGATGACCCAAGGCTGCCAAAGCATTTATTCTTGCAGCTGATGCCTAAGTACAGCCTTCACCCAGCCCTTCTTGGGGGCCTGGCAAGAAAAGGGTCTGCAATTGTGAATCTGTTCTCTGTTAGTTGAGATGTATAAGCTCTTCTCTCAACTTACAAGTATCTTTCTCAAAGACTTAAAAGGCATTTGTTTGAAATGCTCTCATCAGGCAGAACAGGATCTGTCTCCCAGTGTCTCTGTGAGATAAACTGTCTCCTGTAGTTGCCTCCAAGCAGACCAGCCAGCCTAATCACTTTTACACTGAGCAGCCCCTTGTAAAGTTTCTACCAGCATCCTGCTCCCTTTCTTCTTTATTCACCTTTAAATGCCATTTACATCTGTGCAAATCAAAGCTGAGTTCAGTTCACATGTAAACCTCCCTCCCAAAGATGGCTGATCAGACAATGACCACCAACCCTTTGCTTTTTTTTTTTTTTTTTTTTTTTGAGACAGGGTCTCGCTTTGTAGTTCAGGCTGGCCCTGAGCTCACTATGGTGCCCAGGCCAGCCTGGATCTCAGCGATCATCCTGTCTCTGCCTCCTGAGTGCTGGGATGACAGGCATGAACCACCACGCCCGGCGACCCTTTGCAGTTTTAAAGTATGGCTCCCTTGCCTTTCTGTCCTCTTTTCTCCTTACTATACCTTTAAAATACAGTTCACTTACAGAAAAATAAAGTTGAATTCAGTCACGCTGGGCCTTCTTTCCTCTTGCAGTAGTCATTACTAATTAAAATCTGTCCTTGCCACTAAGCTATGTGTGGCTTTGTTTGTTGTTAGCAATATCATTACTTATGTGGTTTTTGTGAGGAAGAACACTTGGGTCTCATATTTTACTATAAAATCAGATTATTTCAGGTGCTAGGCATGCCTACCTTGCCAGAGTCTCAGGAATGAACCCTTGCAGTGCAAAACAAGGAAAGCAAGCTAACTAACCCTTGAACCCCACAAAATCCAAAATCAAAACAGAAGGAAGTTTGTCGTTCAGGTAGGTGACATTTGATAGTTTAGTTGGTTTTGGAGGTTTCTACATGCTGTCATGGGCCATAACTTGAAAGCATCGCCCACACAGAAATAAACTTCCCCATTATGCCGTCACGTACAGCAAGGCCATCAGAGACCTAGTGAGGCATTTCCCATGTGGTATTCAAAGTATGCACGGCTAAAGTACACAGGATGGAACCTGGTATCTCGAAGCACAGGAACTAGAGATAACATTTAACATCCCCGGCTCTGCCTGGCTCGTCCCTGCAGTGCTCTTTCACACAGAGGAAGACGCGCGGGGTCTGCTACGGCAGCCGCATGCAGCACTGCTCCTGTCTACACAGCCTGGCATGTTTCTTGGCTTCACTGTGCCCTGCACTTCTGAGCTTTAAGGCAGGAACAAGAACCCTGAGGTTGTATTAGGAGGCACAGGGGCGACAAGTCATGCAGCCATTAACAATGCAGTTCATATAAACTGTGTTATTCAGAAAGCATGTCAGAAAATGTCTAGGAATTCTGTCACTGTGGAGCTACCGAGGGTGGGGAGAAGATGTTAGTGTAGGTTGTGTTTTCTGGAACAGCCTCCATGAAACAGTCCATGTTTAAATCCCCACGTCAGTCTCCTCGCAGGACTGCTCATGTGCTTTTAGGGACCATGACCTCAAGAATCAGGCGTGTGTGGCCAAGCTGACTACAGGTAAAGAAGGGACACTATCCTTCTGTGTAGCATTTTCAATCTGCTTAACTGATCATCAACTTAGGAACAATTTTCCCTCAAGAATTCACAGTACAGTGGGTCTTCAGTCCACAGATGATTTTCTTTGCACCCAGTTTGGTTTGGCAGAATTTTATCTGTTTTAATGAATGTTTTTGTGTACCTATCACAATGACAGTCTAAGAAATACAGTGATAATTTTCACAAGTCTTTTTAAGCATGAGACTTGGAGCAAATATTACCTTATATTTTCCTTTAGAGTCCTTCACTGAATATCTTTCAGAGGAAGTTTCTGGAAGTCACTAAGGCAGAGAGGATCTGTAACATCTGCCTTTCCTAACAAAAGTGATCTCCATATTCAATCATGAAAGAGAGAGGAGTAGAAAGAACATAAGGGAAAAATTATTGGAAATGTTATCAATTCACTTTTCAATTAATATACCATAGAAAAATCAATTTCGTTTTGGATGATATCTATATGGCAGTGAAAACATATTGAATAATAAGGCAGTTGGCTTATCCAAATTAATATTAATAAAACACTAGTTTTCTGGAACACCAATATATCTGAAACTGATTGGAAAAATAACTCCACCAAAACACGTATATAGATGCTTATAAACACTTGTACAGATGCTGACTTCAGACACTAACACTAACTGAGAATCAACTAAAGCTGTATTAAAGTAGAGAACTCCAAAAAACCTGGTAAATAATTTAAGTATAAGCAAATAATCCCCATCTACTATATTTAGGTAACTATTATCACATATATCATTTTAAAGGAGAGTAACTGATACAATTATAGTATATTTTTACAACTGGGGACAAAGGTCCAAATGTTAGGATTTCTGTGGGCGTGGCAGAGAGCGAGGCTGCCCTGCGGTGGTGCCCGTCTGTGCTCGGGAAACCGCGCGAGCTCTCCGCGTGCACGAGTCGGGCTCCTCTCGGGTCTGCCATCCTCACACGTGCGCCCTCCCAGCCGGGCTTCAGCCCCTGCCCTCTTCGCGTGCGTGCCCTGCACCCAGGCTGCCCTTCCCCTCCCCTTTCTCCTCTCTGTGCCGCGGACACTGGTCCTCACCCCTTAGAACACCCACCAGCACTGTCTCTCCGAGACTTTCTGGCTCACGCTCCCCCAGGCCTGATACTGCCCTCTGAGCTCCAAGTGCAGCTCTTCTTTCTGCACTTTTCCTGTGTCTGACTTTTTCTGAGTATCCACTGGACCGAAACCTCACAGAGAATATAAACTCTGCTGTTCCTCTGTGAGCTTCCCACGTGCGGTGGATAGAGAGAAAACCAGAACATTCGCCTTTGGGTGGCGGGTGCACGCATGAGCTGCTCTGACCTCTGATCTATGTTCTGACACACGTGAACCGAGGAGGATTTGAACCCAAAGGCTAGCCTGCTCCTCGTCTTCCTTCAGCTCTCAGGACGAGGCACGAGCTCCGACTTCCGTCTCAGCCTCGCCGGGGCCTTTGCACTCACGGGTCATTAGGAAGCACTGTGAGGGACCACGCTCCATCTAACTCGCTTGCAGATTTCCCCTCCCGATGGACATATCTGCCCTCTCACACTAAGCAGGATCTTGATTTTCTATAAGATTTGGCCTATTGATAAAGCCTTTGATAAGTATTTCCAAATCCTCAGTAGGCATGCATTTAATATATCTTACTATGTATGTTTTTAAGCCAAATTTTGTCACGATTGCTGTCAGCCTGGAAGTAACCATTACATGGATTTCACTGTCTGTATGTGGATTAATAATATATCCAGAACCTGAACAATTTGAACCAAGCATTCCAATCCACTTCCCTGAGTCAGGAACTAGAAGTTGTGTTCAAATAGCACAGTACTACACAGGTGGAAGGATGTCACATGGGTCATTATCTCACATTACTGTGACTTAAGTGTTGCTAAACATCCCGAATCTTTGTCTCTGTCTGTCTCTGCCTCTGTCTATCTCCTCCTCTGTCTTTCCCTTTTGGTCCCTCCCTTCAGCTTTCTGTTCACAGGAAAAACCTGCAGGACAGGTAACTGAAGGAACAGAATGGAGTCTCTGGTTAATAGCCAGCAAGGAACTAAAATCCTTTCCAATACTTCCCTAAGAGTTTGCTATACTACACTTAAAAGTAATCCAAGATATTTTTCAAATAAAATTATATACTTTCAGAGTTAGTGTGAGTACACTGTGATTATGAAATGATCCTAATTCTTCCCTCTATTGCTATCGTTATTTCTCTGATTAAGCTCAGTCTAATATAGACACATGTGCCAATAAGTACATAAAAATATATTGTTGCTATTATTATTTGCTCCAAACTAGTATTTGTTTGAGTAATGTAGAGAAATTTTTATTATCTAGGACTGTTACTAACATAGAAGAAAAGAAGAAAAATAGAATTATGAAATAAGTGTTAAACCACAGATAAGGAGTGGAATACAAAAATTAGGACAAAACTAAGAAAATAGTACCAAATATGCTACATAGATTCTAGTCCAATTAGTTCAATAATCATTTTGTAAACAGTTTAAATGCACTAATTGAAACACAAGGACTGTAAATGGGTTAAAAAATAAAAGAACTGTATGTTGCCTTCAGAAAACGATTTTATCTTACTTTTTAAATGTTAGCTTATTAGCTAGCCCTAATATGATATTTCTCTTACATTGAAAACTGATAAAATATTCTGAATATGAAGATATGCATAAATTAAAAGTGAATGGATGAAACAGTCTGTAATAGGCCAACACTAAAGTTACAAAAAAATAACAACAGCAACTGCCTTAATTTTACACAGAGAAGACTTTAACGCAAGGAAAGTTATGAGGGAAACTTTCCCACAGTGTTACAAAGAATAGGTTTAACGAGCTCAGTTTAAAGAAGAGGTTTCAGAAGTTCATGCGCGGGGCTGCAAGAAAGGCTGGGTCAGGGCTGGGGCAAGTTGCTTGTGTCATGGCAACCTGGAGCAGGAGCTGGAGGGAGATGGACCACTCCGATCACGCCCCCAGTGACCAGGTGTTAAAACCAGGCCCACCACACTGGAGCACACCTGGCTCTGATCTCACAGGTGGGTGAATTCATAAAGCCCCGCCTCTGAGTACCCGGGGCCTTAGGCCAGACAGTCATGAGCTAAAATACAACATCCCGTCCCTGAACCATGCATCAAGACTCATGCGTATCACTGTGCAAAATGCGGTTAGTCTATCTACAAAAGTTGTCAGGTTTTAACAGTTCAGCATTGCTGAGAAATGCAAGGGCAAAATCTCCTCTGAGACTCACAGCAGCCTGAGCTTTGGATCCTGTAAAAATCCAAAGCAAGTTTCAACACTTTCAACATGCAATGGCACAAAAGCATTGAGATAAATAGGGGAACTGAGAGCAATGTAAAGGAAGGAGATAAAAAATGAGCAGGACAAATATTACATCCTGTAGCTCCATGAGCAGGAGTTAGAGCAAAGATAAGAACTCCAAATGGTTTAGTTAGCCTTGCCTTGATAGCACTGCAGGTTGGAATGAAGAAGGTATATTTATTGGTCCATTTATGTATCTAATGGAGCATCTTTCTGTGTGAGGCACGAATCCTCAGGATGTTGAGAACAGATGAATCCATCCCGAGACTTGGAGCCCACGCTCCCCCTGAAGTGGACAGAGCACAAAGCGCCATGCCACTAGTGACAGTGTCAACATACCTAGAACCGCATGGGCTTTTCCTGACATTAATGCAGTCATCTTGAATTACTAACTGACATGATTGCCATAGTGTAAGACTAATTTATTCTTGCCACATAATTTCCTATGAGATTATAAGCACAAAAAATGGCTGGAGTGGTCTGTAGATATTTACATGTCTTCTTGGGGCTGGGGATGTGCCCGATTCCTTGATTAGATTTAAAATACACTAGGTTCGTCTCCACAGGATGAAGTTATTCTGCTCTAATCCACACATGGAGCCAAATTTCTGAGAACCACTTTGCTCTGCTACTTCCCAGGATTGTACTCCACCCATGAGAACCCTAATCAATTATATTTTGTACAATCCTAGATCTTTCTGCCTCCTTTCTTCAGTCTCACGGCACCTTGGGGCTAGCACATGAATACACCAGGACTAGACTATTCCACAACAATCAAAAAATTGACATTTACAAAATATTTCATCCATTAATGGGTAGAATATATACATGCTCATTAAGTATTCCCCCACTAATACAGACTTGAATCAAGGATAAAGCATAGACCTTTGCCTGTGTACAAGGATCAGAATCATAGCAAGTTTGCTCTTGGAGTGCTAGAGAGTTACTACAGATCAGTAACCAAAAGACAACGGAAAAGATTAAGTAACAGGTTTGGTCCCCAGATTCATGAGTGTTCTGCTTGTTTGTTTGGACCCTGCTTACCTGGCAGTGTATAACTCAATAATTGTAGTTATTAACAGAACATCTTACCCTAAAGAATTACAGTCTGGAGAAAGAAAAAATACTAAAGGTATAGTTATAATTTCAGAACTTAAGAAGGAAATATGCATCATGGGAAACATTACTGATGCCAGAAAGATGTTTCCTGTCCCCCCTGTCACTGCTATTTCTTAATCTCAGCTTTTCCTCTGGCCTTTGTGGAATCTTACAGATAAGTCTACTGCCTGGAAATGTTGGGAAATTGGCCTTTCTGGAGTATGTGAGGCATAGGCATCTGTCTTTGAAGTGACTGCTGATGGTCTGTCTGGTGTCTGGGAGTAAGGACTCTGAGAGAGAGGACCAGAGCGGAGGATATCCATCCCCCACAGCTTGAAAGAGTCTTGCTGGGACGTGTGTTCACGGGCTCTTAGGGGCCCTAGATAGCCGGAAGCTTCGGCATTCTCTCACGGCATGTCTTTTCATCTCTTGAGCTCAGACATTTTGTTTATGCTTTGGTTTGTGTTGGTATTTCCATATAAAAGTCATACTTTTCAATAACATTTACCTTAAAAATGTTTTTATACTTACTGAGAGATGCTAAGGGAGCTTCACACGTTCTCCAGCTTCTTGAAATAGTGACACCATATATAAGAAAAAAGAGAAATCTCGATGTTGAAACCTCAATATTGGTTTTTAAAATCATTTCTCTAATGGCTAGAGGTACTGAACATGTTTTGTGCACCTATTATTAAGCATGTATAAAAAATAAACAGTTTTACAATACTATTATTTGAACCACAATCTTTGTTCATGTTTTTCCCAGGTTTCCCACTAAGGCCATTATTCCATTCCAGCATATAGTTTTATATCGTATCACAGTTACTGTCAAGCGTGTTACTCACTAAATACTGCATAACAAATTCCTCGTAGTGCAGAGGTCCGAATGTGCCCCTCTGCCCTGAGAGGTTTCCCGGGTCAGCAGTGCAGACGCAGTCTCCTGTGTCCTCGGCGCGGGGGTACCAGGAGCTTCGCGTGCTCGTGGGGTGAGTTGTTTCTCAGCTTCACCTGACTTCTCTATGAACTGATCTAAGCTCTTTAATAGTACATCCTTTATACTACAAAGTGGTATTTCCCACAAAACAGTGGGAAATAAGTTAACCCTTCCCAATGCATTCTCCAAGGCTGGGCTTTATCCTAACATTACAAATGCATGAAGATATATTTCCAAAAAAATACAATGTTTTAAAACACTTTTCATCTACTCGCATGGAGAGTGATGGAGAAAGAGAAAGAACCACTGAGCTAAATCTCCGGCCCCCCTTTAAGTATTTTTAATGAATGATAAAATTGACATAGCTAACCTCCCAGAACTGGACAAGGGGGTGTAGGTAAATAGGTGGGAATGTGTAATTTGATTCGTGGGGTGCTGGAAGAAAACTGCAGGGTTCTGGGAGCAACAGTAACACGTCCTTACTGTAGAGACATAATGGGCACACGTGGAAGGGCGGATAGATATGTTAATATGTATTAGTTAATCTCCCTAAATAGTTTTCATCCCATGGCTGGCTGACAATTCCCTAGATTTATAGAAGCTTCAGGAACACGAGGAGACTCTGTGTCCAGACACTATGTTCTGTGCTATTCTCCAATAAATAGGCTCTTGCTCCTGGCAAAAATGGTGGCTCGCTTAGGAAACTTACTTAATGATCCTTCAAGGGTCACACAGGTCACACTGTAGTGACAGAAAGTAAGAATACAGTTAAAAAAAAAAGATACAACATCCCAAGCAAATAAAGGGGCAAAATAAACTTGCAATCACTTGAATATTTCATATTTCATGATAGAAGAGGCAGTGGACAGACTATGTGCAGCGGTGCACAGGAAAAAGCCGAGCACTCTGGGAGGCTGAGGCAGGAGGTTCTTTAGCTCGAGCCCATGCTGGGCAACTTAGCAAGAACCTCTCTTAAAGTAAAAAATGAGCAGAGCCAGGGACATATCTCATTATGAAGACCCCACATTCAAGCCTCAGTATGACAGACAAACAAATGAGCAAACAAACGAAAGCAGTAGAAAAAAGTGAGCTAAATAACAAATAAAGCAGCATATGTAGGGTATAAAATAAATATCCAAGACTTCATACTTCTATACAAAACAGACTGAGTAATTATTTAACAAACACAGGATAACTAACGAACTAGTGATGCTGGAAAAAGTTCCAAATAATTTTGTGGATACTTAGTCCATAAAAAGATAGAACATGAGAGGGCTGGAGATTTAGCTCAGTCAGTGGTTCTGGCACCTGCCTAGCAGGCACAGGGTCCTGAGTTTGATCCCCGGTAACCGCATATAACAATACCGGGTGTGGTGACTCATGCCCAGCAGCAATCAGTAAGTACCACATACCACAGGGCCGGGCGTGGTGGCTCACGCCTGTCATCTCAGCACTCGGGAGGCAGAGGCAGGAGGATTGCTGAGTTGGAGGCTTGTCTGGGCTACATAGTGAGCTCAGGAGCAGCCTGAGCTACAAAGCGAGACCCTGTTTAAAAAAAAAAATAGAACATGAGAGTCTGTTTCTTAAGTTTGTGCCACATACAGCAAATTCCTTCCAAAAAGCAGAACGGAAGGAAGCAAACATTTATTTTACAGAGACGGAATCTGATAAGATCGCCGTGGGGCTGGAGTCGGCATCACTGTGATGAAGCAGCTGGCACCAGGCACCACAGGCTGAGGTGATCGAAACGGCATTTCTGTCTGGGAAGTTCCTGCTTCAAACTCAACAATCCCGCGTAACAGGGGGAAACATCAGAAAAACCCGAAAGGACAAGCGCGTCTGGGACAGCGCTGCCGCGAAGGCCACGGAATGTGCAGGATGCTCGAGCGAGGTCCGGGCGGGGCCCCGGGGCCAGAGAGGAGCTGGGGGAGGGGAGGGTCCGCGGGCACACAGACACCTGCTCTGCCGCCCGCGCCACTGAGCGGTGCATCCACAACTCCTCAAACATACAAAAACATGTCTTGTTTCGTTTTAAATGGAATAAATAATCCCCTCTGGTATGATACAACTGTAGTGAGTGTTTAGATTTCAAAAACAGATTGATTACAATAAAGTATATGTTGCCTTTAGTCCTCCTGCCCTGCAGAGCGCTCACCCTAATTTCCTTGCCACACCCTAAAGCGGCGCTGGGAGCCCTCTTTTGTAAGAGTCTTCAGTTGTGCTGTTAAGGGTGACTCCAAGGCCCAAAGCGATTAGAAATATTTTCCGCGATCGTTTCGAGCTCGTGGGAGAGCCAGCAGCCGCACTAGCCAGTAAATAGGGCATAAGGCGGATCAGAAAAACCGTTACTAGGTGGGGTTCTCCAGGGAGCTGTTTCGAGTTTTTGTTTCAAACAAAGCACTGGGCCTCACACTCAGAAAGAACGTGGAGGCTACAATTTCTCAAGAAGGGTTGGAAACGGAAGTGAAGAAAGTGAAAGTCCACTTCTCAGGGCAGGAGCGGGCCAGGGCGAGAGTCCGTGGCCCACCGAGGGCAGACGGAACGGGCTGGCTTAGCGCTGGGGACGGGCAGGAGTCGTGGCTCCACTGGGCCCTCGGTCCGGCCTGACTCCAGGGTGCTCTGGATCACACCAGGCCGTAGAGGAAGCGTCGTGGCATCCCAAGCCTACAGCAGGCCGGGTGGGCCCGGCCTCAGCGCTCATGAAGCTGTTCAAGGCCAGGGCAACGCGCTTTGGGGGTTTGGTTCCTGGAGCTCTTGGGAGAGCAGTAGTGACCTTTATCTGTCTGTTGCCTGGCATTCCGACAGGGGTGCCCTCAGCCGGTCTGGCTTCTTGACTTTTGTTTGTGGCTTCCCAGTGTCTGCCTGTCCTTGCTCTACATCCCGTGTCATGGCACTACTGAGAGGTGCTCTGCCATCCGCCCGTCTTCTGGCTGGATGACGCTCGGGTGGCAGCGTTCATCTCACCCGCAAAGCTGCTCACACAAGAAGACTTCTAGAGCTGCTTCAGGAATAGCAGGAATGGGGGGCACTTTCAGGTAGATAAGTGACAGGCGTCTCCGGGTCTCCTGCGCGCGCCGCCCCACCTGGTCCCACTTCGTGTGCGGGCTGTGAAGATACTCCGGGGAGGCCACTTCTCACGCTCTGTGTTTCCTTGGAACAACTGCTTCCTTCTGGAAAGCCAGCAGTCGGGCTGCTGAGTAACATGGTGAAGCCCATGCAAGCCACAGCACAAGGACCCTGGATGACATACTTCTCACACGGTCTCGTCCAGGATGGGCCCTTCCTTCCTTTCCTGCCCTGCGTGACACGCCACTCTCCACTCACTGGGATCTCACACCCTGCGCTGCTGCTCAGTTTCCCTGGACTATCCCGTCTGATTTTACCTTCTTGCTCAGTCAGAGCGGACACAGACAGGGCCTGTTTTGTAGAAATAAAGGGGGCCCAGCGTGGATGATAACCACAGTGGCTCTGCGATGTGAAGAAGTTTCCCATGAGAGAAACTCGTCATGAGTCAGACAGTAGGCATCAGGCTATCAACCGGAAAGTATTCCAGGACAGGGACCTTGTAAACATCAGGGACACAGATCCCCTTTAATCCTGCCCGGGCCTGGCTGGAGTTCATCACTAGCATCCACAGAAAGATCTGAAGAACAAGCCAAGATATCAAAGCTGCCACAGATGTGCAGAGGTCATTCTATAAAATATAATTCAAAAGACACTGAGAAGAAGGACAGCAGTAGCAGTCACTTGAAATTATGTAGACATGGGAACTTTCTAAAGACACAAGCCGTCCTGTAGCTTGAGAATTTTTGTTTTATTTTAGAAACAGGAACAGTGAACTCTTTAATTTGCATTTTAAGACCTCAATCAAGAGTAAGTCTGATTCTTTCTATTTTTTCCATCAATAAATCATGTTACTACTATATCTGTCAATAAGGATGTAAATATATTATGACTTTATAAAATGTTGTTATTCTATATGTTACTGTGGCTGACTTTCCTTTTGGTTATGGGGAAAATAAGTGGCTGAGGTATAAACTCATGAATAAACTGAATCAAAAACAAACTTAGAAATTTGCTGAATTTCCTCAAGTGAACAAGAAGTTCAGATTTGAAACCCATGAGTCCTTGATCTATAGCGGTTTGAGTTCTGTTCAGGCTACGTGGGGTCTAGGGTTTAGGCTTCTTCCTTGTGTTGTGGTTTTACACTTTGGGATGTTTCTAAAGCTTCTTTCTCAGAATTCTGGTGACCCCAGCCTCTCTTAACACGGAGGGCTCACTGACAGGCCAGCCACGTGGGAAGAGACTCAAGAGTCTGCCCTGAAGTTGCGTCTTTATAGCCTCCTACTGCGTTCTGTTTTGATTTGCTTCCACTGTGGAGAGGGATGATATCCACAGAAAACATCACATCAGATGTAATGCACACAATCACAGACTGCAGAATGATGATCCTGCCTCTGACAGCTGCCCACTGCAAGGGTAATAAAGGGCAGAAGTTCCCGTGGCCTTGTGAAGTAATAGCGCTGTTAGCGTCACAGTGCAGAGCACCTCTCCTGTGTTTTTAGTGTTGCTGCTATAAACACAGCTCTTGTGCTGTCAGTTAGTGAAGCACATAAATGGATGTGCAGGACTTTATGTTTGACATTAATAGTGAATGTCTGGGTTACCTACGCTGTGTTAATTTTCTGGTACTACAAGAAAATACGAGAAGCCATCCGCCCGTAGGAGGGAAGGGTGTTTTGCTCACAGGTAGAGGTTTCAGCCCATGTGGATGGTCCCGTCCCTCTGAGTCTTACGGCGGGAGCACATGGCGGTACACACGCACTCAGTTTATGGCTCAGGCATGAAAGAGAAAGAAGACAGCAAGGTTAGAGCACCCGCTCTGGGGCACGCCCAGGGCCTCCGCCCCCCGCCCCGGCTCTGCCTCATCCACACGTCCTGAGGGTGCCCGGGCCGAGAAGCAAGAACTGAACACAATGGGCATCTGCACAACAACCCGGATCCAGACTCTAACAGACACAGGACTCCTCGGGCGTCCACTCCGGGGTAACTTCTCAGTGCGGACACTTTCTAACTTACAATGCTATGGCTGCTCCTGCCACCCTTGCTGCGCTGCTGTGATTCACCCATTTTGGGTTTTCCTATGTTTTGGGTTTATCTGTCATAAACTGTTGCGTGGGGTTTAAAGTGAGGGCGTAGACTTTGGATGATAGAAGGCTATTCTGAAATAACAGCAACTTCTTGTGATCATAAAATTAAGAAAATAAAAATAAATGGAGTTACAAAAAGGTATACTCTCCATTTTCCCCACATTTTAAACATAACATTCTTTATGTTCAATTTTATATATTTAGTATATTGTCTATATGTTATGTTATATTAATGAAGTTATTAATTTAGCTGTTTTTAAAATCTTTATACAACAATGTAAATGGTTGTGTCATTAATTTCAACAGTAGAACATTCTTAGTTTGTGCAGTTACTCTTACCAGTATATTATATATTTTCCAGTATCTTGTTCTTATTCGTGAATGATTTTTTTCAGTTTTTTAAAAACAATTTGGGGCCGGAGGGTTAGCTCAGTGGTTCCGGCACCTGCCTCGCAAGCATAAGGACCTGAGTTCGATCCCCGGTTACCACATATAACGCTGGGCATGGTGGCTCACGCCTGTAATCCCAGCACTCGGGAGGCAGAGATGGCAGGATTGCTGAGTTCGCGGCGGCTTGCCTGGGCACCATAGTGAGCTCAGGGCCAGCCTGAACTACAAAGCAAGACCCTGTCTCCAAAAAGCAAAAAACAAAACAAAACAAAACAAAACAATTTGATTTTGTTGTTACATTTTATATATACATTATGATCACATTCAGCATTGGGAATTTATACCAGTACATGACACACCTTGATTCTAATTTTTCCCTTCCCCTGCCCTCTCTAGTTTCTTTTAGTTTTTTTTAATTGAATTCTTTATTGGTACATTTTATATACAGCTCACAATCACACTCAACATTGTTAGTTTTAAGAACTCATTTTCCTATTTGCTACAGGTGGATATATGTTCTCTCATGTTTTGGCTGTCTGGGAATTAAATTCTCCAATTAAAAGATAGCATTCACTAAATAGATGACTCAAAGGTATATGTTGTTTAAAAACAATGCTCTCCAGAACCTCATATATGCCAGTCTCACTCCACAAAGAATGGCTGCTGTTGCAAAATCAACCAGCAATAAATGCTGGCGAGGCTGCAGGGAGAAAGGGACCCTTCTCCACTGTTGGAGGGAATGTAGAATAATCACCACAAATGGTGCACCCATTGTGGAGATTAGTGTGGAGATTCCTCAGAAATCTAGGGTTAGAGGTCCCATTTGACCCTGCTATTCCCCTGCTAGGAATATACTCAAAGGAATTAAAATAATCATATTGTAGGGCTGGAGATTTAGCTCAGTGGTTCTGGCGCCTGCCTCTCAAGTGCGAAGTTCTGAGTTTAATCCCCGGTAACCACATACAACAATGCTGGGTGTGGTGGCTCATGCCCACCAGCAATCAGTACCACATACCACGGTACTGGGCATGGTGGGCTCACACCTGTAATCCCAGCATTTGGGAGGCAGAGGCAGGAGGATTGCTGAGTTCAGGGCTTGCCTGGGCTACATAGTGAGCTCAGGGCCAGCTTGGACTACAAACCGAGACCCTGTCTAAAAAAAAAAAAGGATCATACTGTAAAGACAGATGTACACCCTTGTTCATAGCAGCTCAATTCGTCATAGCCCAATCTTGGAAACAACCCAGATGCCCAGCAATTGGAGACTGGATAAAGAAGATTTTTAAAAAAATGAAATGGAGTATTACTCTGCCATAAAGAACAAGTTTCATTCATTCATGTCCCAATGGATACACCTTGAGAACACACCAACAAGTGAAATAAATAGATCATAGATATGTAAATACCATATTGTTTCTCTGGTATGAGAAACTATAGATGTAAACGAGTTCTAGAATGTATGATAGATTTTTTAAAATAGGAAATATTCAAAGGGGATGTGGTGGGGGAACATAATGAGGGGAAATAAATATGATTTGGAAAGAAAAAGAAATAGCATGTATATAAAGGGTGGGAGGTTGTGGGTGGGTAGGGATATGGGTAAAAATGAGAATTAACTTATGTCATGTACTGGTACAAATTTCCCAATGTTGAGTGTGATTGTGAGCTGGATATAAAAGGTACCAATAAAGAATTCAATTTAAAAACAATGCACTCCAGCTCTGAAGACATATATAGAATGAAAGTTAATGAATAGGGCAAGATAGGACATGCAAACAGAATCCAAAGAAAGCAGGACTGGCTGTATGGGAAACAGAAGGTGTAAACCAGGTCCCACATGTATGATAGGTACTGTGAAGGGGGAAGAAGCTATTCAAAGGGAAAGGGCAAGTTGGGGGCAGGGGAAAGTAAAGAATGGGAAGTAAAAATTTGATGGTAAAAACAAATAGAAATAAAGCTTATGTATATGGGGGTGGGAGGTGGTGGGGAGCAGGGGAAGGGGAAAAACAAAAATCAAGGGCCGGAGGGTTAGCTCAGTGGTTCC
>PVIC010008803.1:17330-47239 GCA_004025085.1 Thryonomys swinderianus
AAGCGTAAGGACCTGAGTTCGATCCCCGGTTACCACATATAATGCTGGGCATGGTGGCTCACGCCTGTAATCCCAGCACTCGGGAGGCAGAGACAGGAGGATTGCTGAGTTCGCGGTGGCTTGCCTGGGCACCATAGTGAGCTCAGGGCCAGCCTGAACTACAAAGCAAGACCCTGTCTCCAAAAAGCAAAAAAAAAAAGAAAATCAAGATGTGTTGTGTACAAGTACAGATTCTCAACAATGAATGTGTCAACAATGTGTATATAAAATGTACCAATAAACTCTATTTGAAAAAAGCGAACAGGAGTGAGTATACAGTTGTTTGAGTAAATATATTTAAATTAAAAAGGGCCAGTTGTGTAGCTCAGTGGTGCTATGCCTGCCTGGCAAGTGCAAGGTCCTAAGTTTGATTCCTGATATCGAAAAATATATTTTAAATTTAAAAAGTAAAATCCAAAGAAGGTTCTTATATAATGGTAAATATGCCAATTCAGCAAGAAGAAGGAACAATTTTGAGTGTATATTATGGACATAAGCAGTATCAAGGCACAGAAATGCATAAAGCATTCTTGAATCAGCTTATCTGTGCCTAATATAAATGCCTCTGTGTACGTACACTGCCAGGAGTGTAGTTTTCCTTTTTACATAAAATGCAATTGTGGTACATGAGACCAGGCTCCAACAAATATTGGATGTTGCAATGTGATGAAGGATTAATATTTATCATTTGACAATATTTGGCCTTTAAATGCTCTGTGTATTTCATCTAGGATCTCTGCAAACGTTACCAGTACCTCAGAAAGATGTGTGTGACTTCTGAAGTCATGGGGGGGGTCATCTTTTCATTTAGACTGTTCATGAGGAAACACGGTGATATATATTTTCATAGAAAATGGCCAGTTATACTTCCCATTCACCTAGCTGTTTCAGTTCTTAGTCAACTACTGCAATTAGTATTCATATGTTAAAGTGAGTTCTTATAATTTTATAGTATTCAGCATCCACTTGAATGTCAGTTTAACTTTTAAATATCAAACAGGGCTTAGCCCCTTGAGTCCGTCAGGCTGGCCCCGAGAGCCTCTTTTCTCAGGGTGACAGGCGGCTGCTGCTCCGACCCCCCTCCGAGTGGTTACCTTCCTCGGCCTCTCGCTTCGCCAGCGCACGGCTTCTCCGGGCGGGGAGCCCAGACGTGGCCCCTGGCCGGGGCAGGGCCGTCCACTGCCCTCTGCGGGGAAGGGTCCTGCTGTGCGCTCATTGACTGGGACTGGAATCACTTCTCTGCCAAGGGCAACGGATTTCACTGGCCCTTGCGCACAAATGTAACAAAATAAAACGATACCTTGGCAAACATGTTAGGTTTCCCCCCAGAAAATCCTCAAATAAACAAAACACAGGAGAAAAACACTTCACTAATCCTGTATCTATTTTTGATACCAATGTAGACAAACATTTCAAGAAAAGAGATTTACACACCTTTATGACTACAAATGTGAAAACATTCAAAGAAATGTTACTAAACAAAACTGAGCACAGGAAAAAAAAAAGCGTTAAAAACTATGACACTATGAGCAAGCCAGTGTGACCCCGAATGCAAGGTTGTGGTAACATACAGAAATAATGCATGTGATGTGTAAAGGAAAATAAACTTAGCTCAAAAGAGTCAGATAAAATATTGGGCATATTTAATCCAGGTTTGTGATTGAAAAAAGTTTACTTAAATATAGAAAGTATACCTTTCCTCCTTAAAACAGAATCTAAATAAACTCAGGAGGCATCACACCCTAACATAAGAGTCGTTTTCCCAACACCAAAACCAGAAAAACATACTCACTGCTCAGCATCGCGCTGGAGGTGGTCAGCGGTGCTATGAGGAGAGAAAAGGAAACAGAAGCCATCAAACTTCCTATTACTTTCTATATGGAAATGGCCTAAACAATACCTGTCAGACAAAAACATAATCTTGTCTACAAAGAGTACAGTGAAATAAAAAGAATTGTGTTAGAAAATGGATGATAAACTGTACGTGGTGGCTCAAGCCTGTCACCCCAGCACTCAGGAGGCAGAGGCAGGAGGATTGCTGAGTACGAGGCCTTGCCTGGGCTACATAGTGAGCTCAGGGCTAGCCTGAACTACAAAGCGAGACCCTGTCTCAAAAAAAAAAAAAAAAAAAAGATGTTTGAGGACTGAGTGAGGAGAGGGTGCAAAGTGGAAAAAAAGATCGAAATGCCGTATGGATCTGTACTGATATGCAATAAAAATGCGATGATTATGCACCAGACATGCATTCGGATAAAAAAAGCAAAACAAAGTAAAATGAGAGAAAATTAAGGGAATAAAAAGGGCCTATACATCATGTCTATCAGTTCCTATATATTATCACTATCAGGGCCAATTAGAAGCTTCGAAGCAAATCCTCCTTTAATTACTTCTTGTGAAATTATGGAATGGTCCTTCTGCAAGGTCAGTTACTGAGGATATCACTGGGTGAAGCCAAGGGAAGGTTTCCCCACAAATGCTTGAAAATGTCTCGTGAACAGTCATACTATGGCTGACTTCTCATCGTAGTATTTGAATTTTAAGATGACTGTCTATGTTAGGGATTTGAAAATACGTATTCTAGCCCTGGTGGAGCAGATAAGGTTTCTCAGTGTAGGTCAGATTTACAGTGAAAAATAACGGGCTTCTCCTGAGCCTCTGGTTTGTTACTGAGGAAACACGTGTATGCTTTCAAAGACCTTGACCAACAGTATCTGCCTGTTATCTTGCTATTACAAAGAGCGGAGTTCGTAGAATACTGAACTCTGTACAGACACTTCTCATTTAACCAAGAGTTGTGCTTCTGGAACTAGGTCATTATTGAATTGGCCGCTAAATGAAGAATTGCATAAAGTATGTATATTACAATGATCAGAACAAAGAAATGGTCAAAGGAAACCCCAACATGAATTCTTTGCTTTTATTTGCATGACTATTACGCATAGTAATGTAGGGTATAGCACAGCCTAGAACTATAGTCATGTACCATGCAGTACAGTACTGTATAAACAAGGTGTGCTGTGGAAGAAAGACACTGAGACTCTGTAAGCAAGATGTACAGAACTGTACCAAGAAGATGGGTCATAAGCATTGGTGGCAGGTTATAAGACTGAACAGCACTCTTTAGTTAAGTCTGAACAGTAGTTTAAAAGGTAGTTTGTGAAATGTGGAGTATCTCTATTTTATGCTATGCATAAATCCTATAATTCTTTCTTGCCTTAGCATACATTTTGAAACCAAAGTAATTTGTTCATAATCAGAAGGTGGTCTTTTTTTAAAGTTATTGTCTATCCAACCCAAGGCTCCCAGGCCCAGCAGCAGATCTCAGTCACTCATGACAGTTTCCTGGGGCCACTGAACACCATTCACGGAGGTTCACCCAGGTACCTTGCTACTCCAAGCTTCCCACGGACAGCTGCAAACAGCACCCCTCACTGGAACCACTGACCTTCACATCCCATCGGGTCTTGCAGACATCGGTAGCAGCCTCACTTCTCAGGCACAGACTCCACAGAAGTTCACGTGTCTTCAGACCAGACGAGGGTAGGAAGAATCTGTATTATCAAAATGGCTATACTACCACAACTACTATACAGATCAAATGCAATTCTGATTGAAATTCCAACAGTGTGTTCAACAGATCTAGAGAAAATCATCCAAAAATTCATTTGGAACCGCAGAAAACCTAGAATAGTGAAAGCAATTCTAGGCAACAAGGAAGGACATGGCTGGGAAGGGGGGTGTGTGTTCATGATCCCCAATTTGAAACAGTGCTACAAATCCACTGTAATTAAAACTGCATGATACTGGCAAAGTAACAGACCTGAGGACCAGTCAAATAGGCTAGAAGATCCAGAAACAGCTCTAAATACGCTAAGCCACCTCATCTTTGACAAAGGAGCCAAATAATCCTCAGTGGAGGAAAGAGCCTCTTTAACAAATGATGCTGGAAAAACTGGGCTTTTACGTGCTAAAGACTAAAGCTAGACCTATCTCTTTCACTGTGTGCTAAACTAAAATCAAAGTGGATTTGATGCCTAAATATTAGAACAGAAACACTAAGCTTGCGGAAAACAGGTTAGGTAGAACTCTTGGAGACACTAGCTTAGGGAAAGACTTTATGAACAAAACCTCTTTAACACAAGAACTAACAGAAAAATCAGTGGGATCTCATCCTATTGAAAAGCTTCTGCAAAGCAAAAGAAACCACCAGCAGAGGATAAAGACAACCAACAATATGGGAAGAAATCCTTACCACCTGTTTCTTAGACAAAGAGCTATTATTTAAAATATATAGAGAGCTTAAAAAAATCAGCCCCCTCCCAAATTTAAAGATCCAATTCAAAAGTGAGCATCTGCTAGGCGCGCTGGCTCACACCTGTAATCCCAGCACTCGGGAGGCAGAGGCAGGGGGACTGCTGAGTTTGAGGCTTGCCTGGGCTACATAGTGAGTTCAGGGCCAGCCTGAACTACAAAGCAAGACCCTGTCTCAAAAAAAAAAAATGAGCATCTGCAATCAACAGACAATTTTCAGAGAAAGACATAAAAGCATCCAATATCTATACAAAGAAACACTCAACACTGCTGGTCATTCAAGAGACACAGATGTAAACAACAGTGAGATTTGATCTCACTCCACAAAGAACGGCTGCTATGGCAAAATTAACCAAGAACAAATGCTGGTGATGCTGTGGGAAAGAAGGAACGCTTCTCCACTGTTGGTGGAATTGTAGACTAGTGAAACCACTGTAGAGATTAGTGTGGAGATTCCTCAGAAAAAGTAGGATTGGATGTGCCATTTGACCCTGCTATTTCCCTGCTATGGATAAACACAAAAGAATTAAATGAAGGAGAATTTTTTTTTTGAGACAGGGTCTCACTTTGTAGTTCAGGCTGGCACTGAGCTCACTATGTAGCCCAGGCAAGCCTCAAACTCAGTAATCCTCCTGTCTCTGCCTCCCGAGTGAGGGGATTATAGGCATGAGCCACCACACCTGGCAAAGGAGAAATTTTTAATGCTTCAAACATTGAGGATTTTATTTCTTTTAAACAATTTTGTGACCTGAAATAATACATACCTCTTCTGATATTTTATTCCCAAGTATTTCCTTTGCAGTACCAGTTTAAATGGAATTCCCGTTTTTATTTTTTTACTGGAATTCTTTATTGGTACATTTCATATACACATCATGGTCACACTCAACATTGAGAATTTGTACTAGTATATGACATGACAAGACTCATCACAGCTATGTAATGTGCACCCATGTTCATAGCAGCTCAGTTTGTGGTAGCTAAATCTTGGCAACAGCCCAAGTGCCCATCAAATGGAGACTTGACAAAGATGTAGTTTTTAAAAAATATAAATGGAGTATTACTGTGCCATAAAGAATGATAAAATTGAGTCATTTATAGTCAAATAAGCATACCTTGAGGTAAATAGGTCCCAGATATGTACATACTATATCATCTCTTTAATATGAGAATCAGAAGATATAAATGAGTTATAGAATGCATGATAGATATACTGAAATAGAAAATATTCAGGGGGAAAAGGGTAGGTGTAAGTAATGAGGGGAAAGAGAAAAATATGATGGTAAAAAAATGGAAACAAAACATGTGTAGATGAGGTGGAGCATTGTAGGGTGGGTAAAGGGATGGGAAAAAGGAGAATTAACTCGTGTATATGAAATGTACCAATAAAGAACTCTGGTAAAAAAAAAAATAAAAACCAGGAATTCCACTTAAACTGATACTGCAAAGGAAATGCTTAGGGATAAAATATCCTAAGAGGTAGGATTTAAGGTTACTAAGAGGATTTAAGGTTACAAAAAGTGTAAAAGAAATAAAATACTCAATATATGAACCATTGAAAACTCCTTCATTGATCAGAATATTTAATATATTGGAAATACTGCCCAAATATTTCTATATATTCAATGATCTATGTTTGTCAGAAGGAAACCTCTCAAATTTCCAGTAGATTTTTTTTTGCATTACTTGGCAGTTTCTCAAATTGAATTAGAAATTCCAAAATAATACTGATTTTAAAAAGACAAAAAAAAAAAACTTTCCTCATACTTCTACTTTCAACACTTTCTGGAAGTGTTAATAATGAAGACATTTTTGTACTACCTTAAAGGTATAGACAAACAGAGAAGCACTCAGAGTTCAAGTGATTATCCCTGGGGCAGAATATGGGGCACATTTCTATGACCCCTGTGCTCCAGAGGCTGAGCCAGGAGGATCACTGGTTTCAGGATGTGTACCAAGCCGAAAGCTAGCCCAGAATCTGTTTTAAAAAGTTTTAACCTCAAATGTAAGATCACTTTTAAAAAAATATTGTACAAACAATTCTAAGGAACCAAATTTTTTAGCATTGTTGAGACCAGTAGGTAACAACATGAGAGTCGGACGCCTTTTTGACAGAAAGGACACCACAGATCGGACTGCAAGAGCAAAAACACCTGAACAAGAGAACAAAGCAATGTATATTAAATAATGATTTCTATAACATTCGCAGCAAAATGAGACTGAAGTACATATTGTCTGAATTTAAAACTTTCCTTGTTCTAAGTAGAACATATTTTTTTTTTTTTGAGACAGGGTCTCGCTTTGTAGTTCAGGCTGGCCCTGAGCTCACTGTGGTGCCCAGGCAAGCTGCCATGAACTCAGCAATCCTCCTGCCTCTGCCTCCCGAGTGCTGGGATGACAGGCGTGAGCCACCACGTCCGGCATTGTGGTATGTGGTATTGATGGCTGGTGGGCGTGAGTCTCCACGCCCAGCATTATATGTGGTTACCGGGGATCGAACTCAGGCCCTTGCGCTTGCGAGGCAGGCACCGGGAACCCTCCAGCCCAGTACAACATATTTTTAAAAGACAACTTAAAGATGGGATAAAATATTTAGGAAACAAGAAAGGCACGAGGGTCTTATTCTAGAATATATTAGGGAAACTTACTGCAAAATAAAAAGACAAACAATTAAATGGAGAAATCAATACTTATTTAGATAAGTACTTATCTAAATAAACTGTAGACATGACCAGAAAGCACATGAAAAATTGTTTAGAACCTCTAGAGACTTAGAAAATAAAATCTAAAATAGTAACTTATACTACAATAATCTCAAAATCATGTTTTTCAGTGAAAGAATTATGCTTTAAAATACTATATGTAGTAAAATTTCATTTATATTACACTCTAGTATAGGTGAAATTAAATACTCAAAAAAACTACCAGTGATTTCTAGTGGTAGATAAGAGAGTAAATTTGAATAAGTAAAGTAAAAGTATTTCTACAGTATAGTGAAAAATTCCTGAATACTGTTATGACAGATATATAACATTGTTTTTCTTTTCTTTTCTTTCTTTTAGTTTTTGAGGCAGGGTCTCGCTTTGCAGTTCAGGCTGGCCCTGAGCTCACTGTGTAGCCCAGGCAAGCCTGGAACTCAGCAATCCTCCTGCCTCTGCCTCCCGAGTGCTGGGGTGACAGGCGTGAGCCACCACGCCCGGCACTGTGGGATGTGGTGCTGATTGCTGGTGGGCGGGAGTCACCACGTCGGATATTACTGTATGTTGTTACTAAGGATCAAACCACGGACCTTGTGCTTGCTCAGCAGGTCCTGGAACCACTAAGCTAAATCTCTAGCCCTGTTTTTCAAATTTGTGCTACTTTTATAATAAAAATGTGAATCTGAATATATGCAAAATAAAATATTTAATAGTCTAGGTGACCCTAGAGATTAATAATGAGATAATATAAAAATATATCAAATGATTTGGTGGAAGGCAGTCAGAGAAATTATGAGTGTACTAAGTAAATGAAGAAACGGGGATTCTAAATGTGAATAACTTGTGTGTGGACACTATGTGACTTCATAAAGCTGTTTTCTGAGGGGGACTTGATTGACAGTTCTGAAGAAAGTATGTGTGTGTTTTGGAACTCACTGAAGCTTGAATGGACTTGCATTTCTCACTGGCAGGTAATGTGCACCTAACTGGGAATGGGCCCCTGCTGCATGTGTGCACGGCCTCCGCGTGGCCCTGGAGACGCCAGCAGGGGTCGTGGGTAATTTCCTATATCAGTGTGCACCTAGGGACCCAAGTAAAGATACCTCTGAGGTCTTTCTATGAACGAGTTGCTGCATAGAAACACATTTCTCTTCCCTGTCGGTGAAAAAGGAAGCTGGCAGGACGCATAGGACTCACACCAGCTGACACTCCGGGAGCCGAGGGCGCACGTTACGTCCCGATATTTGATCAACACTAAATTCTCCAGGAGGGAAGGAGGGCATCAGACACGGAGGGTATGAGCTACAGGCAAAAAGTCAACACAGTGTCCTTGGAGTGTGGCGTGCTGCCATCCAGTCATAGAGTCCTACACAAAACCACAACCAACCAGGGAAAGAAACAGAACCAAAGGATAATGATGCAGCTATTGCACAGTGTGAACAGCAATCAAATAAAATCTTTTAAACAACAGCTGACACTGCCAAACACCAAAATTAACCCAAACAACAAATGCTGAGTAAAAGATAAAGAACCACAAGTGAGTGTAAGGAAAATCAAGATGACATCCTTACACCCTAGGTATTGCATATGAGTACATTGTAAATGGAGAGAGAACTGACTAATTCTCCAGACAGAATTTCAAACAATTTAAGAGATACATCTTGTCTGTAAGGATCTGGAACATCGCTCCCTATTCTAAAGTCTGTGCTTTGCAGAGCATAATACTTCATCCCAACCCATGAAAGCGAAGATCGGGGAATATGCACCTTGGTTTGGGTCTGCGCTGTGGTGGGCATTCCAGGCAGCCCATGCACAGCCTGTGAGCACCACGCCACCAGAGCTCGCCAACAGGAGGGTCTCATAAGTATGTTCCTCAAGGAAAAGGCTACTTCACCATCTGCCCATCTGAGCAGGTTCTAGAACAATGGGAAAGACAGCCCGGAAGTGAGGTGGCACAGGATTCAAGGTAACGTGGAGTTGAGCAAAGCCAGAAAAGGATCACCACATGCTGAGAAGGAGAATTATAAGCTTGTTTCACAATGATGCCGCTTAGCCACTGTGGGAAAACTGCAACAACCATGGCACCCACAGGCAAATCGCTACATGAGTGGCACTGTCAAAACATAAATAGGAATGGCAGGGACAGGAGGATTGCTGAGTTCGCGGCGGCTTGCCTAGGCACCATAGTGAGCTCAGGGCCAGCCTGAACTACAAAGTGAGACCCTGTCTCAAAAAGCCAAAAAAAAAAAAAAACATAAATAGGAATGATCGGAAGGCTAGCCTCACGCTTCTCAAGATGCTAGGAAACTGGTGTCTCATGAAGAACAGCCCTGCCACCCTCGCCAACAACATACTCCAAGGTGCTGTTTCCAAAGTTTTTGTCCTTTATGGCAGAACCGACTGTAGCTAAGTTCTGTTTGGGTCTGCCTGGGCACTCGCTAATGTTGCTTTGGAACATCAGAACAGACCAAGGCTATAGTAGGTAGAGATGCTACCCCTGCACCACTTCTCTCTTGGCATCTCCCTCTGCTCCTGCCAGTGAACAGGCCCAGGTATAGTATAGTGAACTTACTCGTGGCTCTTACATTTCCTGATAGGTCATCGTTAGCAGCTGGTTACTAACACACTGTTACCTGGACACTTGAGCCTTTGTCACAACAGTGATCCTGCAGCCCTTTTAGAGGTTGCTGAGCAAACTCTTCCTACTTTGGTTCATCTCCTGCATCAAAAAGGTCATAAAGTATTAGCAGGTACCTGCTGGGTACTTCTTCCATTACCAAAAGTCTTAAGGAAAAACAAAAGTTGTGCCCCAGCGGGCAAAGCTTCTAGGACTTAATGACTTCCCGGTTATGGTTCCGGTGCTAAGAGCCATTGGGGATATTGTCTCTGAAGAGGACAAACAGACTGAGATTGTGATAGACGCAGAATACTTCCTGTCTTATTCAGCCTTCCCACCCACCCCCAAACTAGTACTTAGAAGGAAGCTAAATGGACAACATCGAACATCACAGCTGGCTGCCAGGACCAGAGAGAGCGAGCTGTAACTCATCAGTTCCATTCCTTATCAGTGTTCTTTCTAAGGCAGACTTTAAGAAACACGGGAGCTGCATGGGCCATGACCAACTATATGAGTGGCGGAACAGTTGAACGGATTGTAGCTTGTTCATTGTGACACAACAGAACCAATGATGAAAGATACAAAAAAATTACCCAGGTTATTCTTGGATGCTATTTCAAACCTCTTTCAGACTGCTGAGAAAATAGGTGAAACTGAAACACTTAGTGTAATGCTCAAAGGATGCAGAGGTCTGGGCACACCTGAAGCTCCCTGTGTACAGGGCCTCATGAAAATGGACAGAGAAGGATCTCTCAGCAGAGGGGCAGAAGGATCAAAGTGTACCAGAAACTAAACAGTCTACACTCCACGTTCAGGACAGAGCTCCTGGTTCTTTTAACTTCCAGCTTGTGCAGCTAAGGCATCACAGTTTCTCTCCAGACTCCATCTGGTGTCAATTCACCTTGCTGATCCTCTCCTAAGAACTCTTCTTAAAATGCACTTTGTAATTTACAACAAAACTATATTTGAGCAGTGCCAAACTGAAGCTTGTCCTCTGGACAGATTTCTTAGTTCTACATGTCATGTAATATTTTACAGCATCCCATGAAGATTAACTTCCACCTTTTTCTTTGCTTCCATAAAAAGAGAGGAAAATAAAAAGCAATAGAATAGAGGATGAACCTGATAACACAAATTCTCCACTCAAGCAAGTTAATAACAACAGTGAAGAAAAGCAAATTGATAGGATGGCATGTGGTATGTGGTTTTGAGAATGAGAGGTCACCTCTGTGGACGTCCTGCATGAAGACCAATAACTCAGCACAATCATGAGGACAATGAGAAAAGCCGAAAGGCAGGGTGTCAAGGTCACCAAGAAGAATATAAATGTAAGAACCTGTGACGGCCATAGCAGATAATGAGACAGGATATCTGAGCATGATATGGAATCCTGGATGAGATCCCAGAACAGAAAATGGATATTAAACGAGAGATAATTTCAATTGGGGGTGTGTGTCAACAAATGATAATGTATATTACTGGAATGTCATAATAAGCTGGATACCAATGTAAAGATGAATAGCAATGGAAATGGGGGGGAGATATGGGAAATTTCTGCTGGAACTTGGAAGCTGTTGTAAAGTCTAAATCAATTCTGAGGTTAAAAAAATCAAGTTTAAACTTTTGAACTTCACTCTTGAGTTTAATAAAATGAGCATAGGCAGTACCGTTGAGGGCCTCCTCCTCACTACCCAGTGTCATCCTTTTTAATCCACTGAAGGTAACTAAGTCTAAGTTCTCTGTCATCACCGTCATTTTACAAACTTATACTTACAAACCTTTGACCCCATATATGATTGTCACTTTATAATGCGAGCTTCAGGGCCTGGGATTTAGCTCAGTGGTTCTGGTACCTGCCTCACAACCACAGGTCCTGAGTTCAATCCCTGCTACAAAAAAAAAAAAAAGTAATATGAGAACTTGAATACTTGCCTGGTAGAAATGGGCATATCCAGCACACAAAGCTATAAGGACATAATGAAAATCATCAGAACCATCGTCAGTCATGACATTTGATGTCTCTTGTCCCAATTTCTTCCAACAAATGCAAAAAGTGCATTCATTTTCTGCAGACATGGGTCATCAACAGACAGCCCATCAAATATGCCTGAGCAAGTTTTAAATGATAATTTCCACAGAAAGTCTGCTCTCAGGTTACAGTGGAAGTAATCTAGAAGTCAGTCACAGAAAGAAAATGGAAACCACTCCAAGCCATGGAGATTAAAGGCACATAAAGTACCATATGTGTAAAAGAAGAAATCTTAGTAGACCAGGCCCTCACTCTAGCTCTCAGCAACAGTTCTGAATGTCTTCCGGATATCCAGGACCTCACAGGCTGGGGAAACACTTCATGGATCAAATCCTAGACACTCACAAGTGCCCAGGGCAGATGCGCTCTGCAAGGAACTGCCCTGCGACGCGTCCTCTGCTGCTCTGTCCCCGCTGTAAAGCTGCCTACTCTCCACTCTTCCGGCCACTGTCGTCCCCGTGTAACACTCTCAGCTCTGCTCTAGATCAGCTGTTCACTGCTCATGCCCTGCACTGCTTCACAGACCCATAATTCTTTCTTTTTCTAATAATGCTGTGAGTACCTTTAATCAATTAACAAAAGAAGAGAACAACTTCAGTTTGGATTCCAGTGGTCTCAGACATGGTTTTTTGAGAGAGTCTGGGTCGGAGAGGATTCTCACACCTGCTCAGTTCACCCTGGTGAAAGTGACCAAGCAGAGAAGGGGATAAAAGCACTGAGGCAGCTTTCCCATGATCAATATCTTTTTTCACCCATTAGCACAACATTTAGGGTTCTGTTAGTGTATGACAACATTTACGAAATTTCTTCCTATTCAAATTAACTTCGAATTTTCAATTGTTATAGAGTGATAATTGACAATCTATGTCATTGTCTATGCCATCCTTAGCCCAAGATGTAACACACTCGACACATCTCTTATCTATTCTTCTTTCATAATGGATACTGACAAATGTTCACAGACACAGATTTCCTCTCTTCTGCCAACCTATTTTCTCTGCCTCACTGAAAGTATCAATAACAACACTCTAAGCTTTTAAATATTTTTCTTTAAAGAAGGTAAATCTAGGAAGATTGGTGTAATGGATGTCAACCTTTACCCTCTTTCCTCATTAGAGTACAGTACTGTCGTTAAAAGACTAGGTTTTAGAAAGAACATTCTTGGATTAACAAGAGGAAAATATGACAGCTCTAAATTTGTCCAGATCAGTCATAACCATTAATGTCGATGGACCCAATGTGCCAAGTAAAAGACACAGACTGGCAGAATGGATCAAGAAGCAAGATCTTACAATTTGCTGCATACAAGAAACACACCTAATTCGGACAGAAAGCCATAGACTGAAAGTAATAGATGGAAAACAATTCCCCATGCAAGAGACAAACTGCAAAAAAGCAGGAGTGGCTATCCTATTTGCAGACAAAATAGTTTTCAAACCAAAACTGATTAAGAGAGAGAGAGAAAGAAGGTCATATATTCTCATACAGAGAACAATCCAAAAGAAAGAAATAACAGTCATAAATATTTATGCACCAAATTCTAATGCACCCAGGTATATAAAACAAATATTAAGGGATATTAAAAGCCAGATAAGCATTAATACAATAATAGTAGAGGAGTTCAATACTTCGCTATCACAAATAGATGATCTACTGAACTAAAAATCAATAGTGAAATACTTGGGCTAAATCAAACTTTTGAACATATGGGCTTAATAGATGCCTACAGAGTATTTCACCCTACAAAGTCAGAATATACATTCTTCTCAGCTGTTCATGGATCATTCTCCAAAATAGACCATGTGCTAATTCATAGGAGATGTTTGAGCAAATGCAAAAGAATTTAAGTTATCCACTGTATACTATCAGACCACAGCACCTTGACATTGAAACTGAATAGCAAAAGAAATTCAGAAATCCTAACAAACACGTGAAAATTAAGCAACACTCTGCTGAACAACCAATGAATCACAGAAGAAATTAAACAGTTTTTACAATTAAATAACCCAGTACAACATACAGGAATTTATGGGACACAATGAAAGCAGTTCTATGAGGGAAATTCATAGCAGTGAATGCCTATACCAGGAAAAGAGAGCAAACTTAAATAAACAATCTAAGGTTGAACCTCAATCTGTTAGAAAAAGAGGAGCAAGACAAACCCAAAGCTCATATTAGGGAAAAAATTATAAGGATGAGAGCATAAATTAATGCAGAGACTAAGAGAATGACACAAAAAATCAACAAATCGAGCAGTTGGTTCTTTGAATGGATAATTAAAACTGACAGACCTTTAGCCAACCTCATCAAACAAAGGAAAGAAAAGGTTCAAATCCATGCTATTAGGAATGAAAAAGGGGAAATCATCACAGATCCAGTGGAGGTCCAGTGGATAATAAACACCTACTTTGAAAATATACGTTCCAATAAGATGGAAAAGGTAGAAGACATGAATAAATTCCAAGACACATATGAACTTCCAAAGATGAACCAAGAAGATATAAAGGTGCTAAACACCCCAATATCAAACTGTGAAATTGAAAATGTAATTTTAAAAAACCTACCAACAAAGAAAAGCCTTTGTCCAGATTGCTTTACTGGTGCATTCTACAAAACTTAAAGAAGAGTTAATGCCACTACTTCTCAAACTCTTTAATGAAATCAAAAGGGAAGAAGTACTCCAAATTCATTCTTGGAAGCAACCATTACCTTGATTCCAAAAGCAGAGAAAGAACCAACCAAATAAGAGAACTATAGGCCAGTCTCCCTAATGAACATTGATGCAAAAACCCTCAATAAGATACCGGCAAACAGAATAAAGAGAATCATCAAGTTGAAACACTCTGACCAAGTTGGATTTATCCCAGAGATGCAAAGAAGGCTCAACATACATAAATAAATAAACATAACACACTATATTAATATACCCAAGGATGAAAACCATATTGCCATCTCAACAGATGAAGAGAAATTGTCTGACAAAGTCTAACACCCATTCATGATAAAAACTCTACAGAAAATTGGAATAGATGGAATTTATCTTAAACTAATAAAAGGTATTTACAAGAAACCAACAGCCAGAGCCAGAGATTTAGCTCAGTGGTTCTGGCTCCTGCCTTGCAAGCACAAGGGCCTGAGTTCGATCCCAGTAACCACATACAATGCTGGGCGTGGTGACTCACACCCACCAGCAATCAATACCACATACCACAGTGCCAGGTGTGGTGGCTCATGCCTATAATCGCAGCACTTGGGAGGCAGAGGCAGGAGGATTGCTGAGTTCGAGGCTTGCCTGGGCTACATAGTGAGCTCAAGGCCAGCCTGATCTACAAAGTGAGACCTTGTCTCAAAAAAAAAAAAAAAAAAAAAAAAAAAAAAAAAAAAAAAAAAAAAGAAAAAAAGAAACCAACATCCAGCATAATTTTAAATTATCAAAAGTGAAACCTTTCACAATAAGATCAGGAACAAGACAATGATGTCCACTATTGCCACTCCTATTCAACACAGTGCTGGAAATGTTAGCCACAACAAATAGATAAGAGAAAGACATAAAAAAGTAATGATAGGAAAGGAAGAAGTTAAACTTTATTACTTGCTGATGATATGATATTCTATATAGATCATAAAAACTCAGTGAGCTCTAGAGTATATGAGATATTGTGAAATAAAAAATATTTAAAAGGAAATGGGGTATAAGGTTAAGTAACAACGGGAAAGAAAAAATGTGATGGTGATAAAAAAGGGAAATAAAGCATATGTATATATAGGAGGTGAGGGCTTCTAGAGCGGGTAGGGGAATGGGAAAAATGAACATTAAATTGTGTCATATACTGGTGTAATTCTCAATATTGAGTGTGATCATGATGTGTATCAATAACGTACCAATAAAGATTCAAATAAAAAAATAAAAAACCCAACCAAAAGAATGCTAGACTTAAAAGCGAAATCTAGTAGCATATCTGGATACAAGATCAATGCTCAAAAATCAATAGCCTTTGAAAACACAGACTGAGAGAGAAATTGCAGAGGCAAGCCCTTTCACAATAGCATATTGTGAAAATGAATGAAATACCTAGGAATCAATCTAATAAAGGAGGTGAAAGACCTTCACTCTGAAAACTACAGCACTCTGTAAATGGAGATTGAAGATGATATCAGAAAATGGAAAGACATCCCTTGTTCTTGGGTAGGAAGAACCAATGTTGTCAAAATGGCTCTACTCCCACAACTACTATACAGGTTGAATGAAATTTCAATTGAAATCCCAGTAGCATGTTTCACAGATCTAGAGAAAATCATCCAAAACTTCATTTGGAACAACAAAGGCCTAGAACAACAAAAAACAATTCTAAACAACAAGGACATGATGGGAGGTATCATGATCCCAACTTAAATCTATACTACAAATCCACTGTGATTAAAAACTGCATGGTACTGGCAAAGTAACCTCAAAGGCCTGAGGACCAGTGGAATAAATCAGAAGATCCAGAAACAACTCTAGATACACTAAGCCACCTCATCTTTGACAGAAGAGCCAGATATCCTCAATGGAGGAAAGATAGCCTCTTTAATAAATGGTGCTAGAAAAACTGAGCTTTAACTTGCCAAAGACTAAAGCTAGACCTATCCCTTTCACCGTGTATTAAACTAAAATCAAATTGGATTAGAAACCTAAACATTAAAACAGAAACACTAAACCTGCTGAAAAAACAGGTTAGGTAAAACTCTTGGACACACTGGTTTAGGGAAAGAGTTTATGAACAAAACCTCTATAGTATGAGAACTAGCAGAAGGAATCAACAAATGGGATCTCATCCTATTAGGAAGTTTCTGCACAGCAAAAGAAACCACTAACAGAGCAAAAAAAACAACCAACAATATGGGGAAAAAATTTTACTAGATTTTTCTAAGGGCTACTATTTAAAATATATAATGAGCTTTAAAAAATCATCTCACTCTCAAACTTAAGGAGTCAATTCAAAACTGGGCCTCTGAAATCAACAGACACTTTTCAGGGGAATAGTAAAAACATATGAAGCATATGAAGAAATGTTCAATATCACTGCATATGAAGAAATGTTCAATATCACTGGTCATTCGAGAGATGCAGCTGAACACAACACTGAGATTTCAGGTCACTCCACAAAGAATGGCTTCAATTGCAAAATTACCAGCAACAAATACTGGTGATGTTGTGGGGAGGAAGGCACCCTTCTCTATGGTTGGTGGGAATGCAGACAGATACAACCACTATGGAGATCAGAGTAGAGGTTCCTCAGAAAACTAGGATTAGGGCCGGAGATTTAGCTCAGTGGTTCCAGTGCCTGCCTTGTAAGTGCAAGGTCCTGAGTTTGATCCCAGTAACCACATACAATGCTGGGCATGGTGACTCACACCCACCAGCCATCAATACCACATACCACAGTGCCAGGTGTGGTGGCTCATGCCTGTAATCCCAGCACTCAGGAGGCAGAGGCAGGAGGATTGCTGAATTCCAAACTTGCCTGGGCTACAGAGTGAGCTCAGGGCCAGCCTGAACCACAAAGTGAGACCCTGTCTCAAAAAAGAGCCCCAAACAAACAAACAAACAAACAAACAATAAACCCCCTAGGATTAGCAGTTCCATTTGACTCTGTTATTCCCCTGCTAGGAATATACAAGAAAGAACTGAAGAATCATATTATAATGCCATGTGTACCAATGTTCATAGCAGCTCAGTTTGTGATAGCTAAATCTTGGGAATAACCCAAATGCCCATCAACTTGAGACTAAAGATTTTTTTAAATAAAATGGGGTATTACTCTGCCATAAAGAATGCTAAGTTTGAATCATTTATACTCAAAAGGATATATGTTGAGGACATACTCATAAGTGAAATAAATAGGCCGCAGATGTTGAAATACCATATCTTTTCTCTGTTATGAGAATCTGATTATGTGAATGAGTTCTAGAATGTATGGTTTGATATTGTGAAATAGAAAATATTCAAAGGGAAAAGTGTAGGGGTGAGTAATGAGGACAAAGAAAAAATATGATGTTAAAAAAGGAAACAATGGCTCACGCCTGTAATCCCAGCACTCAGGAGGCAGAGGCAGGAGGATTGTTGAGTCCGAGGTTTGCCTGGGCTACAGGGCCAGCCTGAACTACAAAGTCAGACCCTGTCTCAAAAAAAAAAAAAAAAAGGAAACAAAACATATGCATATGGGGGAAGGCATGTTGTATGATGGGGTAAGGGAATGGGAAAACTGAGAATTAAGTCATGTTGTATACTGGTACAAATTCTCTATATTGAATGTGATCATGATTGTATATAAAATGTCCCAATAAAAATTTAATTAAAAAAAGGAAATTCTTGGCTTAAATGTCTATGACTAAATCAGTATCTGTAACTGACAGAAATGTATCATTAAAAAAGAGGAGTAAAACAGGCACATGTGTACACAAGCAAATGAGTAAAAGTCCAATTTCTAATAGCTATTGTTAACAATATCCACAGAGGTTAAATAAACTGCATGGTACTGGCAAAGTAACAGGCCTGAGGACCAGTGGAATAGATTAGAAGATCCAGAAACAACTCTAGATACACTAAGCAACCTCATCTTTGATAAAGGAGCCAAATATCCTCAATGGAGGAAAGACAGCCTCTTTAATAAATGGTGCTGGGAAAACTGGGCTTTTACCTGCCAAAGACTAAAGCTAGATCTAAGCCTTTCACCATGCACTAAACTAAAATCAAGGTGGATTAGAGACTTAAACATTAAAGCAGAAACACTAATGCTGCTGCAAAACAAGTTAGGCAAAACTCTTGGAGACACTGGCTTAGCGAAAGACTTTAGGAACAAAACCTGTATAGCACGAGAACTAGCAGAAGGAATCAACAAATGGGATCTCATCCCATTAAAAAACTTTTGCACAGTAAAAGAAATCACTGGCCCAGTTAAAAGACAATCAACAACATGAAAAAAAATTCTTTATTAGCTGTTTCTCAAAGGGCTACTATTGAGATCTTTTATAAAGATCTTTAAAAAGCAGCCCCTCCAAATTTAAAGACTCAACTCAAAAATAGGCATCTGAAATCAACAGACACTTTTCAGCAGATGAAGTAGAAGCAGTGAAGAAGCACATGAAGAAATGTTCAACAACAGTGGTCATTAGAGAGATGCAGATGAAAACAACACTAAGATTTCATCTCACTCCACAAAGAATGGCTGCTATTATAAAATTAATCAGCAATAAATGCTGGTGAGGCTGTGGGGAGAAGGAACCCTTCTCCTCTGTTGGTGGCATTGTAGACTTGTGCAATCATTGTGGAGATCAGGGTGCAGATTCCTCAAAAAGCTAGAATTAGAGGTTCCATTTGACCCTGCTATTCCCCTACTAGGAAAATACACAAAAGAATTAGAAGAATCATATCTTAGTGACATATGTGCACCCATGTTCAGAGGCATCAGTTTGTGATAGCTAAATCTTGGAAGCAACCCAAATGCCCATCAACTGGAGACTGGATAAGGAAGATGTGTTTGTGTGTGTGAAATGGGTATTACTCTGTCATAAAGAATGATAAGTTTGAGTCATTTATACTCAAATTGTCATACCTTGAGGACACTAATAAGTGAATAGGTCACAGATATGTAAATAATGTATCTTTTCTCCGGTATGAGAATCTGAAGATGTAAATGAGTTCTAGAGTATATGATAGATTTTGTGAAATAAGAATATTCAAAGGGAAAGAGGTATGGTTAAATAATGAGGGGAAAAAATATATGATCTTTTTTTTTTTTGAGACAGGGTCTCACTTTGTAGTTCAGGCTGTCTCTGAGCTCACTATGTAGTCCAGGCAAGCCTCGAACTCAGCAATCCTCCTGTCTCTGCCTCCTGAGTGCTGGGATTACAGGCGTGAGCCACCACATCCGGCACTGTGGTATGCGATATGTTGTATTGATTGCTCGTGGGCATGAGTCTCCACACCCAGCATTGTATGTGGTTACCAGGGATTGAACTCAGGACCTTGCACTTGCGAGGCAGGCACCGGAACCACTGAGCTAACCCTCTGGTCCAATATATGATCTTTTAAAAAAAGAAAAAGAAATCATATGTATATAGGCTGGGGGTGTTGTAGGGTAGATAGGCAAAAGGGTGATAATGAGAATTAACTCATGTCATATTCTTGTACAAATTCCCAATATTGGGTGATAATTTTGTAAATATATAATGTGCCAATAAAGAATTCAATTTTTTTAAAAAGCTAAACTTTAAACTCATAGTACACACATAATCTACTCAAGGAGGCTTATGTATGTACAGATAAAACCAGGCCAATGTCTTATTTCTGTTGGAAAAATAACTTCATGAGCAGCAATGGGGCACATTTTTCATACTAGGCCTTTTCAGTGTGTTCCATACAGGAGAAACAATATGCTCCTGGTTGATGTGACCCAAGACTCTGCAGACCAAGTCAAGTGAAAAGTTCTGCTGTTGTCTTCCTGTAGAATTTCTTCTAAAACTCAGAGCTGGGCCATGGGTGTGGTGGCCATGCCTACCTGGTGGTATGACAGGAAAACTTAGTCAACTAATGGAACACTAAGCTTGAAGACTAGTAGCTCAGACACCCTAGTCAGTAATTCAGGGTTTGCTTTTAAGATTGTTTCTTTTCTACAAAATATGTACTATTTGCATTATTCATAATTAGCTTTATTACTCTATTCATTGTGTTTGAAACAGTACCTAATAATGTTGACCTGTCTGCCATTCTTTCTCTGGTTGTCCACTTAGTGCCTGAGGCCTGGGGGGATTTATAACATGTTTGTGGACGGGCACAGTACTAAATTCATGCCTTTCAAACAATATTGTTTTATAAAATACTTTTAGATTTACAGAATGTTTCAAGGTAGCGTGATGAATTCCATGTGCCTTTCATCCTCCCCTAGTATGAATATACTAAGTGACCACGGTGTTCACAGAACTGAAATTGACTGTGTCCCAAGTTACCATGTGAACAACTGATCTCTTCTCTCTCAAGATTTCCCTGAATGTCATTAGTGCACAAGTTAGTAGTGCAGAATCTCACAGCCATTACTCACAGTCTCTCTGAGTCGGAAATCCAGATGTTAATCAAGGTTAGCTGTGGTCCACAGGAAAGGTCAGCAGGGAAGAATTCCTTTCAGGATCATGTGATTGTTGCCAGGAGTGAATTCTATGGTCAGGTAAGTGTGATTTCACTAGTAAATGATTCCAGAAAGTGAATAGTTAATACCATGCATTTACAAACTCTTAAAAAATTTCTATTGCCTAAATATTAAAAGCACTCTGTATGCCTGAGAGATACATGGATAAAGATAATGCACTACACATACTTAATGGAATGTTACTCAGCCATAAAGAAGAATAAACTTCAATTATCTGTAAAAAAATGGATGACCTAAGTCCATAATCCTAATGAGAAATAAATCAGACACAGAAGGCTAACTCTACATGGTTTCTCTTATGTTAGAATCCAGCGCATAAATAATGAAAAAGCAAGCTGAGAGAAAGCTGATAGGAACTGTGCATATGCGGAAGGATCTGAGGATTAGAGGACAGACCAGCAGGCAGAGGGACAGAGGAACTAAAAAGAATCAAGGTGTAACATGCAAGTGACTCCAGGCTTAATTAACAACAAATTGTGTGGGGCCAGGTTATTCTGATACTAAAACCAAGCAAAGACCTTACAAGAAAAGAAAATTACAGGCAGATCTGTTTTACAAACATAAAGAAGGAAATATTCAAGGAAATATTAGTAAAACAAACCCAGCAAAACATGAAATGTGTCATGCATTACGCCCAAGGGAGTGAGACCTGAGAATTCGGGTTTGGTTTACTTTAGAAACATCTGATATGATGCAGTTATCAATAGAGAACACGATCTATATGATCATCTCAAGAGAGGAAAAGAAAATATTTGACAAATCCAAAACCTCATGACAAAAAAACAGCAGCAAATCTCAGGGGAGTTTTTGGAACCTATGAAAGGCATCAGAAAAATACTCATGCAACACCTAGTGCTCATCTTGAAAGCTTCTGTTTCCGCTCAGTTTAGAATGAAGACAAAGGTGTCTTCTTATGCTGCTTCTAGTGAGCAGTGTAACAGAGGCTATTGTCAGGGATCCTGGGGGAAAAGTATAAGGCACTTGATATTTCTTAAACTTCTATTCTATATAGAACTATCAAAGTATACCTGTTTGTAAATGACATTATTTTTTGGACAAAAATATTCTAAAATTTTTATTAAAATGTCGCTAGAACTAGAAAGTAATTTCATAAAAGTTTCAATAAATATGATGCATATAATCAGCTATATTTTTATAAACAATTAAGCATTAAATTTCACTTCAAAGAACAACTGCATTTCAACAGCATCAGGCAGTATGGTGCTTGTGGCTTCTCCCAACCATGGGGGAGGGGCAGAGAAGAGGCCGGGAGGGAGCAGCCTGGACAACAAGAGGACACTGCGCCTCTGAAACAACCAGCTAAAAAACAAAACAGCATCAAGGAGAAAATAGTCAGGAAATATTTAACAAAATAAGTGTAATATTAATACACCACACACTAAATACATCAAGAAAAATAAAGTACCTTAAAGAAACTCAAAAATATACCAGGTTCATTGAGTCAAGGATATAATGTTTTCTTGGTTGATTGATTGATTGATTGAGACAAGGTCTCCCTTGGTAGTTCAGGCTGGCTCTGAGCTCACTATGTAGCCCAGGCAAACCTGGAACTCAGTAATCCTCCTGCCTCTGCCTCCTGAGTGCTGGGATGACAGGCGTGAGCCACCATGCCCGGCGCTGTGGTGTGTGGTACCGATTGCTCATGGTATTATTGTATGTGGTTACCAGGGATCAAACCAGGGACCTTGCACTTGTGAGGCAGGTGCTGGAACCCCTGAGCTAAATCTCCAGCCCAATGTTTTATTTTTTAATAAACAGAATTTATTGGTACATTTTATGGGTACATTAGGATCACATTCCTCATTGGCAATTTGGCCCTGTCTATAATGTATCTTGATTCTTATTTTTTCCCTTTGTCCTGCCCTCATGTCAACCCCCACACCCTATATACATGAGCTTTGTTTTCATTTTTGCTTTCACCATCAATTTTTTTCTTTCCCTTCTTTGCTTTCCACTGTCCCCACCCAGTTACTGTTTCTCGTTTTTCTTCCAATCTCATAATACCTCGTATACATCCTGGGACTTATTTACATCTTCAGTTTCTCACACAAGAAAAAGATTTGTCCTTTACAGATCTGTGCCTGGTTTATTTCACTTAGGAGTACGTCCTTGCTTGCATCCATTTAGCTATCAAGCGCTCCAATTTACCTTGCAGTGGTATTCTGAATGAAATTATTGAATCCAAAACAATTGTGTGTCTAACTCTTTTTCCTCTCCATTCATATCTTTAATTGCATGAATGGCAACCATTCTAATCACTCCGTGTGCCGTCACTGCAGACGCAGCTGTGTCACCAGCTTCAGAAATGTTTTACTGTCATCTCTGGTCCTTGACCAGGTCTCCATGAGAACATGGGAACTGAAACGAGCTTTGGGCTTCCTTGCTGAGAATCCCACTGAAACACTTTCATATAGTTCCCGACTGAACGGGATGGTTGGAAGCTGCACCTGTTTAATTTGGTGTCTGGAACCCTTAAGTGAGAAGAAAGGCCTAATCTTGTACAATGGGTCACTACTCCAGTTAGAAGAGTGCAGGGCCAGAGACTTGGTTTCTTGTCTCCTAATGTGGTCACATTTGGGATGTTTACAGGGGAAACTTTCTGACTTTTCAGGAGGCAAGGCCAGCCTCTGTGAAAAGTCCTCAAATCATGTGAAGGTCATGGAAAATCCTTTCTGTGGCGCTATCAGAGAGTGGTGCTTGGGGGCGGGGCGCTCAGCCCTGTGTTCTCTGCACCAGTGTATTACATCAGAATACAGGGCTCTGTGTCTATCTTCTATGGTGTCTTAACCATGCCCAGTTAGGCTTCCTCACAGTGGTTTCCCTTCCCTTGTTGCCATGATGACCTCTGTTCCTGTTTACTTGTGACACTTTCTTGATGTGCCACAGTGGTTTGCATGTATGTACACATGTGCATGAGGGTTTTTGGGAGGAATATAGTGACAGTATATAGAGTGGCCAATTACAATGTGTTGATATTAAACTGTACAGTAGAATCAGTTCAATCACACACAATAATGGTCTCAGTTAAAATGACAGGAACAGGCATGTTCTGCACAGACAAATACTCACAGATCAGCAGCTCTAAAACAATGAGCTAAAACAAACGTGTTGTCTTTCTCAGCTCCTCACCTAAAGTATTTTGTCACTGTAATG
Organism: Thryonomys swinderianus; assembly: GCA_004025085.1. NCBI lineage: Eukaryota > Metazoa > Chordata > Mammalia > Rodentia > Thryonomyidae > Thryonomys > Thryonomys swinderianus. The sequence goes on from PVIC010008803.1 coordinate 41,385, forward strand.
GGAAGCTGACACATGGATCGAAGTCATGTATGTGAAAAGCCTTCAGTAGAGTTGGCCAATAACCTGCCAGATCAAATCTGAAAATGGACATTTGCAGGGACATGAAGCCCAGGGAGCTATGCTCGTGGACATGGTTGCCATGGCAGCGAGCGGGGCATGTGGTGTGGAAGGAAGAGCAAAGACCTGAGCAATGAGGGCGGGTGCACCTGACTGTGGAGTGGAAGATATGAGACGTGATTCTGGGATTCTCCGTACAGGTCTATTCACCCAGCACCTCAGGCTCAGAGTTATTTGTATGCATTCAGAAGGTGGGAATAATAAATTAATTCTGTTCAATATACTATTTGGAAATTCATTTAGGAATACAGAGTCCTAGGGTAATACGTGGGCCCTTCACTTCTGGTGAAGTTTCTTGGGCCCTTCACTTCTGATCATGTCAACAGCTTCTAGAAAGATCGCATGTTTAGATAAATCATGAACTCGATGGTCGGGAAAAGCACTAAATTCTGAACTACTACTAGATTTTCTTTTTTAACTGAATTTTACAAATGACCCCTTTTTTTCTGTTTGTGATCAAAACAAGACTATCAGTGAATTTCTGGTTCACTGGCAAGTTGATGACTTCGTGGTTGTGGCACAGCCAAGAGCCACCAGTGGGGCAGCTCAGAGCTTCGCACACGTTACTCACAGCCGTCTGGGTCAGGAGTTCTAGCGCAGATGACAGCCCAGCCACGGTTTCCAGATGCAGTGAGGAGAGACCCCTCCAGGCTGCTGGGACTGTCCGGGGTTGCTTCCGTGCTCAGGTTGCAGTGCTCTCCCTAGTGAGTGATTCAGAAATGAAAGATTTAATGCAACGCCTTCAGAAACGCTTTGAAAAGAAGCATGAGAGACAAGTACTTCTGAAATCATAGTGTGAGGCCAGATTACTTGAACACACAAACATCACAAATATAACAAGGAGGAAAAAAAAACCTGTCCAGATGCCTTATTAATACAAATAAAAATGTTCAGAAAATCCTAGCATATGGGGAGGGAACCAGGAGACAGAGGAGGAGAGAGAGGAGCAGTGATGTTAAAATGGGAGGAACTGTGAGTGTTGAGTATGGGCACCAAGTCACTGTGTGATTATCATGTATTATAGATACAGAATGAACGGTGGTAGGAATATAAGACGAGGGCGTGGCAACATGAAGACATGTCATACTGGGGTACTGATTCCCCATGATGAATATGATCATGCTATACTAAAAAATGTACCAATAGAATTTTTTGAAAAGAAAACATTAATAAACAAACCCCAGGAAAATGAGAAGACCATCAAGGTAACGTAGTCCAAAATACAGATTTAAATAAACAAATCTTTTGTTAAATAAATATAAAAAATAATGGCATAGCTATATTGATATAATGATGGAAAAAAGTACAAACTTATCTAAAAAAAGATGGAGGAAATACTCAACAAATGCAAAACTATAGTCCTGGTTTCAGAACAAACCCTTAACAACATTAGAAAAGAATGAAAATCTCTTAGCCTAAAAAGGACATGTGAAAGAAATCATAAGATGTATTTAGCCCACAAGTCTCTGAAGACTAGGGATAAATAAAAATGGCTACTTCTGCAATTTCAAATCAAGATTGTACTGGATTATGTCTTCAGGGATATTAAGGGAGAAACACAAATGTCACACATCATATATTTCTTACACATTATTTTACATATGAATAGAAAAATGCTCATTTTAAAATAACTTTACCTTAGGAGAAAACTCCTAAGGACTCCACAAAAATGTGCTTTTAAATGGGCTGGGGATTTAGCTCAAGTGGTACTGTGATGCACAAGGGCCCGAGTTTGATCCCCAGTACCGAAAAAAAAAATGTGCTTTTAACTAGAAAGTGAATTGGGCAAATTATGCAGCAGTGACCAGCACTCAACTTCAGTATGACTCTGTGGGACTCACTATTACCTCCCTCCTGTGCAAAAAGAAATTCTAGGCTTGAATCCTGCTAGCATACGACTGTGGTCTTAAAGCAATAGATGAAAGTTCCTCTTACACACACTTTTGAACTCTTGCTCACTGACTGTGTGCGGAGGGCTGTCCATGTGGGCTAGTGTGGGAGGCACGTGGCCTCCTCCTTCCAGGATCTCTGCATATGGCGCTTGGCCTTCCACTCAGCAAGCCACCTCCTCTGTGTCTCATGTGACCGACTCACCAGGGCGGGACTTCTCTCACATGCAGACTCTTCCTAGAGAGTGGACATTTTATATTAATACAGGAGACACTCACAGAAACCACGAAAGTGTTCGTTCAAATAAACAAACTTTCTGTGTGAGAAAAAACTAGATTTGGCCCAATACGCAGACATTCAGCTGGCCAAAAGGACAATCACATAACACCCTGTGAGACGGCAGTGTAAGCACACAAATCCCCAGAAGTTTATCGGAGCAGAGAGTACAAAACTACTCACTAGAAAGCGACTCAGGAGCAAACTAGAAAGAACAAAAACACAATCTATAGGGAAAGATAATTTCATAAACTGTGGTTGAGAAAATTCATTGAAATGGAATAAAAATGGGGGGATTTAGCTCAAGTGGTACCATGCCTACCTTGAAATGGAACAAAAAAAAATGGCAAAGCATTACTGGAAGGTTTGCCTCAGAGCTGTGGCCTTTCAAAATTTAGGCAGATTGGTAACTTGAGAATTTCTGCTATTATCTTAGTAATATGACCACTGTCCTCTTTCTATTCAACATTCTAATTCATCACCTTTGGATTTCCTTTTCTCTTACTGCTCCTTCATTTTCTAAAAAAAAAAAAAAAAGGATTTTATAAATCCCTTGTAATCACTCAGTCCACATGTAGATAACTAGTTTTAATAAAATGTTTTCCTCCAGTTATTTGGCATCTAACCCTGTTTCTTATATGTTACAACTGGCATGCAGTTTAACGTTTTTCCAGGGAACATATTTAATGCAAGTGAGACTCAGTCTCTGTTGGAGGATATGATCTGGGCTTTTAAATTTAGATTTCTGGGATCCCAGATAGGTCACCTGAATTACAGGAGAATTGTGTACTCAAATACTGGTGTCAAGCACTCATCGGACAGTACCTTGGGTCAGAAAGACGAAATTTCAGGAGCACACTACATAGAAGGGAAACTGGAAAATTAAAAAAAGAATATTAAACACACTTCAAATAACACAAGAGTAAGCAGAGAATACTGAAGAAATATTTTTAAAATATTTTGAAGTAATTAAGATGGAAACATGTTCTGCCAGAATGTGTCAGACACCATGAAAGCAGAGGTCAGGGAGAGGTCTGAGGCACTGAAGCAGCATTAAGAATGACAACAAGACACACTTAGCCCTTGCTGATGGGCATGCAGAACCAGACCCTCAAAGGAGGCCATGCGAACCATCTTCAGCACTGTGATCAACCAATGGGATGCTAATACAAGGAATTTTTATTTGCTTGTTAAGTTGGAAATAGCAATAAATATTCATATTTCAACAGTTATTAATTTAGGTAACTACTGAAACATGCTCACTATGGAAGAAAATGTGGTAGAATGCTCTAAATACAATGGACTCTTGACTTACAATCTTGATGAGGTCCTAAGGGCTGATTGTAACTAAGTCAGTACAGCTGTAGTTTAGTGTGTAGTTTCCTGGGTACTCACTATAGATGGCAAGAGGCAGATGAACTGTCCTTTAACCTAATGAACCCTAGTTGTTCCTACATCAGGCCAGTCATACCTTGAATGTCTACTACATGTCACGTGAAGAGCTGGTAGTTGCTTCCTGATGTCCGGGAAGATCATGTAAGAAGATATGAAGACACAAGTGGGTCAACATGTGTAGCTAGAGGAAGGAACATTCCTCATGGCTACACACTGCTGAGCACAAACGCTGCATGTACTCCCTGCCAGGTTCCTTGTCTAATTCCAACAGCTCTTCCTCTGCACAGCTTTCTAACAGGACCGGCCACGTAGGCAGCTTCCACGCACCTGCCTGGGGGCTGTGCATGTTCTTCTGCTCCAATCTCACCTGTCCTTGCAAAGTGTGTATGAGGGGACAGGGCTGGGAGATCAGTTAGTCTGAGGGTTTAAAGGACAGAGAAGGGAGATGAACGGGAGCTTCTTGCTATTTCCTGAGCTTGAGGACGAGCCTGCCCCATTCCACACTTGCTCCACTCAGGACGATTCTTACCTGTTCACGGCTGAGGGCCTCAGGAGTACATGGAGATCATGCTCCCAAGATATTCTGTAGTACAGATTGAGCTCACCCAGGTGGGATTCTGTCCAAGATCATGTGCTTGTTGCTGGGAGTCATTTCCATTGTCAGGTCATGATGATCTCCCTAGTGGACAATTCCACGAATTTAAAAATTAATACCATACATTCATAAAGCCTTGAGAAATCACTAGCAGGTAAATCTTGGAAGCAACCTGGATTCATGGATAAAGACAAGGTGGTGTACATAAATAATAGAATAATACTCAGCCACAAAGAAGAATAAGTTTCGGCGATCTGTAAGAAAATGAAGTATGAACCCACAATCCAAAGTGAAATAAATCAGACACAGAAGGCAAACTATGCATCTAGAAAACCAAGTATAAATAAGTGAAAGAGCGAGCTGAAAGAAATTGGCTACGAGTCATGGATATGTGCGAAGGATCTGAGAAGGAGAAGACTGAAGAGAGGTGGAGGGAAAGGGGGTGCCACATGCAATGATCCTGGGCTTATTTCTCAACACATTTTGTGGGGCAGTTTATTCTAATATTAAAAACAAAGAAAGTATGACAACAAAATAGCAAACAACTATGCATTACCAATAGAGTGGAGAAATATTCACGGAAATGTTGGTAAAAACAAACCCAGCAAAACATAAGTGTATCATGCGTTACACCCAAGGGAATGTGACCTGAGAATTGCAGGTTTGGTTTACTTTAGAAAAATCAGGTATGATGCAGTTATCAACAGAGAACTCAATCTACATGATCATCTCAAGAGAGGGAAAGAAAGTATGTGATAAATCCAAAACCTATTCCTCAAAACGAAAGAACACCATTCAGGCACAGAGGAAATTTCTGAACCTAAGAAGGGCATCAGGAAAATGTTCACGTAACACCAACTGTTCATCTTGAAAGCTTCTATTTCCCCTCAATTTAGAAGGAAGACAACAGGATCTTCTCATGCTATTTCCAGAGGCTGTTGTTGCAGATCCTAGGGAAAATAAATAAAAGATATTTGATATTTCTTATTTCTTATATGTATTTTTTTTTCTGAGACAGGCTCTCACTCTGTAGTTCAGCCTGGCCCTGAGCTCACTATGTAGCCCAAGCAAGCCTGGAACTCAGCAATCCTCCTGCCTCTGCCTCCCAAGTGCTGGGGTTACAGGTGTGAGCCACCACGCCCCGGCACTGTGGTGTATGTATGGTACTGACTGCAGGTGGGCGAGAGTCACCATGCCCGGTATTGTTGTATGTGGTTACCGGGGATGGAACCAGAGACTTTGCACTTGCTAGGTAGGCACTGGAACCACTGAGCTAAGTCTCCGGCCTGTACATATATATTCTTATAGAATTATCAGATTATACATATTTGCAAATAAGATTTTGTGAATCGAAACAACCCTAAATGTTTACAAAAATATCAGTTGAGGGCCGGAGGGTTAGATCAGTGGTTCCGGCGCCTGCCTCGCAAGCGCAAGGTCCTGAGTTCGATCCCCGGTAACCACATATAATGCTGGGCGAGGAGACATGCCCACCAATAATCAACACCACATACCACAATGCCGGACGTGGTGGCTCACGCCTGTCATCCCAGCACTCGGGAGGCAGGGACAGGAGGATTGC